>JBBBDQ010002482.1:270000-415000 GCA_037127315.1 Ascarosepion bandense | reverse complement strand
ATTCTGATTAGCCACACGAAAAAAAACACCCACATACATTCACAGCAAAACAGAACCACATCAACATTGCCTGATGATGAGAACCTATCTCGAAACATAGAAATTTCCATGTCGCGATGTAAAATTGATACATAACTATATATATATATATATATATATATATATATATAGTCTTAAGGAGTGTCTTATTAATAGGATAAAGTGCTCAATGTCAGAGATAGAGCGTATGTAAATATAAAAGAGTGAACATTGAAGTCAACAGTCAAGGGCAATAGACTGTCGCCCTTGAGTGTTGACTTCAATATTCATCTTTTACATATATATATATATATATATATATATATATATATATATATATATATCACTTATCCATTTGTTTAATTATATAAATATTTTCAAATCATCTATCTATCTATCTATCTATCTATCTATCTATCTATCTATTTATTTTTTAATGTGTGATTGTAGTAATTTCTAAATCTATCTTGTGCAGATTTTAAAATGTATTTATCGATCGACAGATCTGTCTATCTCACTATGTTTTCAAATCTATCTCGTTCAGGAGATACGCTGCATCCGGCAGCGCGGCCTCTGGGTGTGAGGTTGCGAAAAGCATGGAACCACCTCTTAATTGTTGTTGATCCCAGGTCCAATCTTACCCGAAGTGGTAGCAAATGTTAAGGTCTCAGCTATAGGCAAATATCAAACCCCCAAACTGGGGTCAAAACACTATGAATGTATAAAAATGTACTTTTATAGTAAAATACATTTTTGAAAGAAAAAATTATTAGCAGCAATACATCTTTAAATACAAAACAAGAAGATATCTTCAATTTTCTAAAATAAAAAAAAGATTTAAAAGATTTTGATCAAAACCTGATTAAATCGACATTATTACTATAATCAACCATTAAAAAATACCTTAAAACCCAACCATTTTGGCATTAAATGACCAACAGATCCATTAAACAAAATTCAAAATCATACTTCGTTTATTTTTGCAAATCTATCTATCTATCTATCTATCTATCTATCTATCTATCTATCTAAATCTTTTGTAATCCATTTGAGCACACTGACACATACACACACACACACACATATATATATATATATATATATATATATATATATATATATATATATAAATGTCCCGTTTTAGAAAATATATGTTATATATATTACATGTGTTATGAATATTTTCGAATAAATATATATACTAACCGTGTCATGAACCACAATCCTTTTTTAAAATACTTTCAGGCATATATGTGTAAATTCACGTCTTTAAAATGCAGCGTTGTCTATACAAACTTGCAACGTTTAGACTAATAAAACATTATTTACGATTACAAATAAAACCCATTATTTCCTTAGAAATGGTATTAGTTTTTGGAAAAAAATCATCTGCTTCGATGCATCTCAACGAGGTATTTGCATTTCTTAATTAGCTTTTGTGACCTTCACGGATGAATGATCTAAATTACATAGCGCTTGACGTTGGCTTCCCCTAAAAGTAGATGCGAATTCTGTCGAAGGACGCTTTCTGTTTAACAAAACTGTCGAATATCCAAGCAGGTAGACATGAACTGACAGAGTTTAAATCTCACACCTGTATTTTTGAACATGTGCATCCACTAAATATCATTTCAAATTATTTGGAAGTAATAAATTATGGGACATATGTTTCAATCAGACACTCTGTTTTCGACTATATTCAATGTCTTGTTTTCCAAATAGTTCCCATATAAAATATACATAACTTATATATATTTTTAATCATTTTTGTTGTCATCACAATGTTTCAACTGTTAACCAATCGCGCCTTTATCAGAGTAATCTATAAAGAATTTCGAACTGATCCTTGTATTTATTTTTTTTTAATCATTTCACACCAAGCAAGGCATTCCACTGCCACTATTGCGCTTGGAGTTACATGGTGGAAGGTAAATAGAAAGAGTAGTTAGATATAGGAAATGTCAGAATGGGGGTGATAGATAGTTGGGTGGGTGTGGAGAGTGTTTGAAAGAATGGAAGCGAGTTAGTTTGTTAGGAAGTGTCTATTGACCTTACATTTAAACTCCTGGAGATTATAGCCGTCGGGGAAGCAGTCTTGTGGAAGGGAATACCACAGTCGGGAAGTGCGAGAAAAGAAACTGTTAGAGTAGAGGTTGCGGTTGCATTTTATCGGTTTCACTCTAAAAGGGTGGGATCTAGTTGCTAATCTAGTATCTCGTGCAAATTCGAACCTAGGAGGCACCAGTGATATAAGTTCATCGGAGCAGAAGCCATGGAAGTATTAATAGAAGAAACACAGGGAAGCGACGTCACGCCGGTGAGAGAGACTGCAGGCGGTCTTCTAAGTCGGTGTCAATCACATTACAGACCCTCCGCTGTACCTTGTTGAGAAGCCCAAGGAGAATTGCAGGGGCACCCGATCAGATACGGCAACAGTATTCAATGCACGGGCGGATGGTATATTTAAAAATGTGCAGGATAGATTCAGACGGAAAAAACCTCCGGGCCCTGCACAGAGAACCGACTTTCATAGTTGCGGATTTAGCAATTGATTCCACTTGAGGTCCGCTGAAAGTGTGAGACCAAGGAGGCGTAGTGTTTTACTCTCTGGGAGGCAAGCCTAGTCCATGCTAATAGGAGGTGGGTGCGATTGTCTATGATGATTAATTGATAGTTGCTTCGTTTTGGAAGCATTAACATTTACGAGCCATTTCTTACCCCAGTCCACTACGGATTGGAAATCCTTTCCAAGCTCGGCTGCAAGGTTAGCTTTGTCGCCCACACCAGATTTTTGATCGAGGCGAGAATAAACTGTGGTGTCATCGGCGTACATACCTACATGGGATAATTCAATTTACATGGGCAGATTATTCCCATTCCACTGCCCATGTTATTTTTTGTTACTGCTCCGTCGTTTTCCATCCCGGTGCCATTGAATTTGTCCTAGGCTTTGTATTCATAATTATTAAATTACCAAATTTATGAACTAACGGTTTGATCCACTATGTCAGGGGTCGGCAACCACTCGTGGCACGCCAAGCAATTTCCAATGGCACGATTTGTTTCACCAAGGAAGTCTATGTAATACGAAAATTTAGAAATCTCTGCTGCTAATCTCAACTGTTAGATATCCTCATCCTCCAGATCTTTGAATAACATTGTTTTTGCTCTTCTTTCGGTTTTTTTGGTTCAAAGCAAACGTTTTCTCTCACATGAAGCAATGTTAAGTCCACAACACAGTTGCCTAAATCCTGAATATTTAGAAAAATATGTAAAACTGAAAGTAACAAAGTCTGTTGCCGATATTAAGCGAATTGGCTAAGAGCATACAAGGGCAATATTGCCATTAATAAAAAAAAACGAAAAAAAACCTTGAAAAATAGTATATTTCTATTAATGTGGTTTATATATCATTGTATATATTAGTATATAAATTACATTGTAGAACTGGTATACTGACCTAGACTTGCATAAAAATATATATTTAGTCGGATGCTCCTGCTATTCACCTAGAAGTTTTTGACAAAATCCAACGGAGAATCTGTATTGTGATAGATTCCGACTTGGTAGCTCAGATACAGTCACTTTCTCACCGGTGCAATATGGCTTTCCTGTGTCTCTTCTACAAATGCTTTCAGGGTTTCTGCTCCGATGAACTTAGCTCCCTAGTGCTCCCTATATATGAATTTACACGAGTAATAAGATTAGCAACTAGGTCCCATCCTTTTACGTTGATAACAATATTTCGATAATAAGTGTGTTTTTTTCAAGTTACGTTTAAAATTTTCATCAAAGTATAAACAGATAATAAAAAAATGTCGACGTCGCTTGTCTTGAGAAAAAATGTTTTATACGTAATCAGCGCTATAAAACGAAGTAAAGGAACGTAACTGAAGCGTACGTTACATGATGGTGTCGTTTTCATCTTGAAATGATTTGCATTTTCAGAAAATTTTCAGAAATCCAACGGAGAATCTGTAATGTGATAGATTTCGACTTGGCAGCTCAGATACAGTCACTTTTTCACTGGCGCAATGTGGCTTCTCTGTGTCTCTTCTACAAATACTTTCACGGCTTTTGCTCCGATGAACTTAGCTCACTGGTACCCCCTATATATGAATTTACTCGACTCTCAAGATTAACAAATAGGTCACACCCTTTTACTGTGAAACCAATAAAATGTAAACGCAAATTCTACTTTAGCATCTTCTTTCCTGCACTTCCCGCCTGTGGAATTCCCTTCCATTTACTTTCTTCCCCGACAGCTACAATCTCAAAAATTTAAATGTAATGTCTATAGTCATCTCTTATCTCACTAACCTGCATCTTCTCTCTCTCATGCTATTTTCTGCGTCCATTTTACTTTCATCAGTATTCTCATCCTTCTATTACCCCCTTCCTGACACTCCCTATAACCTGTCATTTTTTCTCATAACGCACCCCCCCCCCCCGATGTAACTTCCTGCAAAATAGTGGCAGCAAAAATGTCTTGCTTGGGGCAATATGATTATAAAAATAAATAAAAATGCTGTTGTCATACGGAATTATTTTAAAATCCTAATTCGGTATATAGCACAAATTATTATTATTACAACTTATTCCATGTTGATAAATCCAATTGATAAGCATCTGATGAAAGACAGAGGACACATTGACCGAAACGTTTTGATAACAAAAGCAAAGATGAGGATAACAGTTCGCAAATAAACAGTATAGCAATGATACCTCCACATCCTAGAAATTCTAGCAGACATTATCTACAGAAATTATGTTTCCAAGACGCATGCATCCTAGGTGGGTTGAGCCGACGGAGAAAGTTTTATTGGGATTTGTTTAAAGGCAGGGTTCCAAGTCCTACCTAGTTATTTAACCCATAACTGGAGAGGAGGGACGGATTAATACCTTTCCCAAGGATACTAGCGCGTAAGTGAATGCAGGGCATTCAACTGGAATTCGAAATCGGCTCACCGATTTCTCTTTCCGAGCCGACATCCACTGCACCACAACGCACATCCTTCAATAAACGCTCACAGCACCTGGTATTTCAAGCGGTCACCCATCTAAGTACTGACCAGACTCAACGTTGCTTAACTTCGGTGATCGAACGAGAACCGGTGTATTCAAAATGATACGACCATAAGATAGAAACAGAAATGTGTAAAAGACATTCAGCTGTTGTAAAGATTTAGTAGTTTTTAGTATACAGTCAGTCAGTTAAGTGCCATACATGATACACGCTTTGGGCGATCATGTCTCGAAAAAGACATGACTGACTGGGCAGAAGATTATCCCGCAGCAGGTACCAATTGATTTTTCTGGTAGACAGGTTGTCAGCCATAAATATAGAACCCAATCTGTCCTATCATTTAACTCATAGCTGTAGGGAGAAGAGATGTATTATATCATTAAGTAGTAATTAGTGGGGGATCAGTTTATTACTTTATAACAATATAAAACCGATCCCCCACTTTATGACCAGTAGAAGCCTTAATTATGATTCCAACTATTATATTTAGTCAGCCAGTTAATTGCCATGAGTGATATACGCATTGAGCGATCATGTCACAAAAGAGACATGACTGACTGGGCAGAAGATTATCCCGCAGTAGGTTGCCATTGCTTTCTGTGGTAGACTGGTTGCCGACCAAAGCTATAGAACTCAATCTATCCTGTTATTTAAACCATAACTGGAGGGAAGAGTCGGATCAATACCTTTCCCAAGGGTATTTGCGCGAAAGTGAATGCAATGAATTCAACTAGAATTCAAACTCGGCTCTCCGATTTGTCGTTCCACGTCGATATCCATTGCACCACCACGCACATCCGTATTTAGTCCATAAATTTCGTGTGCACTTTAAAACCTTATAATCTTATTCGTATTTGTGATAGAAATAATTTGTAAAAAAGATTAGAAAGAAGTCAATCTATATTTTTTAAGGTTTTATTGAAATTTCGTTTATATTTCCACGTGTCCTCCAACATTAGCAATACAAAGAGTAATACGATTTTCCAGTTCACGGAAAACATTTGCAAACTGATTTACAGTAATGTTTGAAATCCCATCATTTATTTTAGTTTTCAAACCTTCTAATGAATTAGGTTTGGTTACATACACAATTGTTTTCATGCCTCCCCCACTTCACAAAAAAATCTAATGGAATCAAATCAGGCGAACGTGGAAGCCAATAAAATGGTCCCCACTTCCGGTCCAGCTGTTAGGAAATTCCTGATTTAGAAACTGTCTAACACGCAGAGCAACTTGACAAGAAGCGCCATCTTGTTGATTCATAACATTTATTACAGATTATTTCTATCACAAATACAAATAAAGTTATAATTGTTTTAAAGTGTGCGCGAACTTTATGGATACCACGTATATGTCGATGATTTGCGTCACTATTGTTTTTAACAAACAAAACATTCACCCTATTGGATTCATTTCTAAATTTACTTATCATATTTTGTTTGAGAATTTCTGAATAAGAGGAAAAGATGCTCGATATCAACCATCACGAAAATGTTTCATCAGTAGTAGAGAGCGAGCTGCAAGCTGAAGATCTCACTGGTTATCATAGGTCTTTCCTTAGCCCAAGATTTTATTTACCAATAAATACATTGCTGTCATCATCCAGATTGCTTTGGGGTCAAACTATCAAAAGACGAGATCAGTTCGAATTTCATTATTAAGAAAATATGAACTATCCTATGCCTGTTAATATAGATCGTATCGAAAGCGTCCTTCTAGAATAAGCGCCGATGAAATCTTTTGTGTCCACACAGCGCTAATTTACGCTAGACTCTCACGACGTCTTTGCTACTTCCCCTTCTTTCTTTTCAATATGACCGAGATGCTTTTAAAAACACGTTAAAGGATTCTTTGAGCTGTTTTCTTCGAGTTAACATTTCTAGCGAAGGGAGAAAGAGCAAAGGCGGACTTTAACACCGGGGGCCATAAATCTTCGATCGCGAGATTGGCAGATGGTTGCGGAGGTTCCTTAATGGATGCCATAAGACCAAAGGTTAAAACACTTTTTGGCGACGATTTGCTTGCTACTTGGCACGTTTGACATGATATCAAGCGAAAGCAATTTTTGCAACTCAGGTTTTTACAAAACCGAGACTGACGCAGTGCAATATGGACACTCAAACTATCATCGTCTACACATTTCTCGAAAAATTCTGATTTTCGGATTGTTATTCTACTGGTTTGTGTAAAAGAGAATTGCATTCTATTGCCTTTCCTCAAACAACCTAGCAGAAGTGGCAGTCGCAGCGGAAATTGCATATTTTTCTCTCTTTTTTCTTTTTTTTAACTGATTTTGTTTGGATAATTTTACACTGTGGTATGCATTAAAAACAAACAACAAAAACGATCCATTATTGTACATATATTTTACCAGAAAACATGTCTGCAACTGTTTTAGAATTACTTTATCGTAATGGCAATGACAATATTAGCCGATTCCCCAGAAGGAAACATTTCTTTAGCATTATGTTGATGGAAAAGCCATTACTGCTTTCGATTGAAATTTATAAGATCTTTTCTTTAAAAGAATGTTACAGGAAATTAGGTTCCTCAAATTTTTATCAGTCTTTACATGTTCCAAACTTAGAGGTTAGTTTTAGGCATGGGCCAAGTAGCCTCCTCTACCAAATGATACAGTTTTCAAGTCCATGATTCCGTTTCTTTTGGGGAATATACATTTTCCATATATAGATAGAAACTCCAGCTCGTAGCCCTCAATTTGGAAAAAACAAGAAATTGTTTTTTTCTCTTTCGTGGAATATGTTATAACCTGGGACATAGTAAATGAATCTGGTCTGTTTGAATCTGGAGACATGAGCATGGCTTCTCCAGACACAGGAATATCACATAATATATATAAAACACTTCCTTTTTCTTTCTAATTACACTTTCCTTTTGGTGTAGACATTTGATATATATTTTTCTCTCCGTGGGACACGAGTATATATGTATATATATATATATAATTTTGTGTATGCCTTACTGGTTCAAATGTCTCTTTGAGAAAAACATGTGTGCCATCCCTTCTCCATTCAGCCTTCCGTCCGTGAAATAATGTGTTATAATATCACGGATATAATAATGCCCATAACTGTGAAAAATTAAAATGTGAGAAGAAACCTTTCTTTTAAGGCCTCTCCCGTTACACTATATCGCCGGCCACCATTGACTTCTGGCAAGCTGAAGCCATAGATGGATGGCTAATATTATTTTGATTTGTCCTTGTGTCATACTTAACCAAACTCCCTACTGGTTACATGTTTTATCCAGAATTATCATCAGAAGATTTATCAGAAGGGTTTCATCAGAAGGTTGGTTGTCGGCAAGTTGAAATGTGTGGAATAGTGTGGAATAGTGTTAGAATAAAATATACATTTTTCATGTAAAATAGGAATTTATTATAAGAAATAAATAACAAGAATTTGTAGAGATTAATGTTCAATTAGAAAGTTAAGGGTATCAAGAGTTGAAGAAAATGTTCATAGTAGTAGTTGCTGAAAGTGTATATGCGTACGTAGGTATGTATATATGAACGTTTCTTTGATGGGAATGTCTTTGGATGGAGAAGAAGTAGAATGATTCAGCACACGAGAAAGAAGGAGAAAGAGAAGGTTCAGATCGATTTGAAGTTGAAGTTATATTTAGTTTTGTCTTTCTCGCTGCTTCCATCTGACTGACTGACTGACTGACTGACGCTGATCGGGGCCGTTTTATTGTCATTAGATTTTTCGCACTGACTCCCGAAGGCCTCAAGTCTTGCAAGTAGTTCCATTGGTCAAAATCGGTTTAACATCTACTTGCGAAATCTGGTTTGGCCTTTTTTTAAGCACATGTTCAACCCTTTTTCTATTTGAGAAAAAAAGAAGATTTCACACGTTACTGTGAATTTTTGTAAAAATGAAGAAGAAGATGGTTGATTTTAATTCTTAATTTCTTATCCCACTACAAAGCTATCTTCCAGTCTATACATTTGATTGTTGTCTATCAAAGTTCGCACATTCTGTACATGTTTCAAGGGCTCAATGATACTGACGTGTTTTCATGTCAATTGAGTCGATATTGTGAATCTAACACCGTTATACTTCGTACCCGATAGACTGGAGAATTTTCTTCATAGAACGTTCAAATCGCATCAGCAACTTCTCTGCACAAACAAACAAAACTAAAGATAAAAGACTTTGATATTGGCAGAATTTGTTTTTTTGTTTCACCTCAAGCAAGGCGCTAACGTCACTGATGTGCAGGGGGCTACATAAGAGTAAAAGATTAGATAGGAAGAGAGGAAAGACAACGATAAACCAGTGATTACAGATATTGTCAGAAAAGGGGCAAGAGAAGGATATGAGTACAGGTGTGAAGACATTTGTGACGGTATAGAGAAAAGAAAAGATATACAGGGTAATGTAGAAAGAACTGCAGTCAAGTGGATAAAAGATTGGTATTGACATTGCATTTAAATTCCTGGAGGTTATAGCTGTCAGGAAAGCAAAAATATAGAAAGGATTAAGCTGAGTACTGATTTTTTTCTTCTTCATGTACCGTGTCCTTTCAAGATGTTGGCGATCATGGACCTTCACATGTCGATCTCAATATTTTTCGCTTGGTATCTCTTCTAAAACCTGCTTCACCATCCATTTACTCAGACCTAACAAGTACATCTCACGCTACTTTCCCCTGTCTCCATTTTATCAGCCCTGTGCGTATCAAATTTTCCAGGCCTTCCTTCCTCATTATGGAACTTTATTTTTATCTTCCTGATATTAAGTATGATTTGGTTTGGTTGTTTTGTTTTTATGGCGTATCAACCTCGGCAGGTCATTTATTGCCAACTAAATTTTATTTATTTATTGCTAGTAATACCTTTTCCTTTCAACAATTTATTGTTGTTTTTATATAAGTTTTGTGTCTAGTAATACTTTTTTCTTTTCGAATATCAAGATTCATTGGGATTTATTTTTAAGGGCAGGGTTCCCAAGTACTTAGTTCCCTGTTATTTAACACATTACTGGAGGGAAGGGACGGGTTAATACCTTTCCCAAGAGTACCAGTGCTGAAGTGAATGCAGGGTATTCAACTGGAATTCGAACTCGGCTCACCGATTTCTCTTTCCGATCCGATATCCACAACGCATATCCGTCACTAAACGTTTACAGCGCTTAGTATTCCCAAGCGGTCACCCATCTAAGTACTGACCAGGCTTAACGTTGCTTAACTTTGGTGATCGATTTAGAACCGGTGTATTCAACGTGATATGGTTCAGTTCATAGTATCTTCAGTATAATTCTTTAGAACCACATTTCTGCTGCCTCAAGCCTCTTCTTCATCTTTGATGAGATCGTCCAGCATTCACTTCCATATAGAAAAAACAGATATTACATATACAATCCAGCACTCTGTTTCTAATGAGATTTTCTTGTCTTTCAGGACGCTGCTTAGCTTCGGAAATGCGTCTTTAACCATGCGAATGCGTTTTTGGGTCTCCATGTCGCACTTTCTATCCTGTCAAAACACTTTCCATGAACTTCTCCTCTTGTTGCTGATGTCCATGCATTCAGCTTTCTTGAGGTTTATGCTCAATACTTTCGTTTCACTTTATTTTCCTAACTTCTGTAGAAGGTCCTGTATTTTCCCTTCCGTGTCTGCTATCAGCACCGTGTCATTTGTGTATATGATATTGTTGAGATTGTGGCCGTCAATAACAAATCCCAGGAAGGCTTTTATTTCTCTCAAAACTGCTTCGCTGTACAGGTTGAAATGACCCGTTGATAAAACACATCCTTATCTTACGCCCCTTTCTATTTTTGCGTACCTGCTGAATTCACTTCCTATCCGCACACAAGCGGTTTGCTGCCAATATAGATTCTTGATTATCCTAACGTCTTTTTCGAAAAGGTCGAACTTGTCGAGCATCTCTATCAAGTCCTTTTGTCGTACTTTGCCGAACGCCTAATCTACAAAGCACAGATAAATGTCTTTCTGTCCCTGTAATGCTCGTGCAGTGGATATCGGCTCGGAACGAGAAATCGGGAAGACGAGTTCGAATTCCAACTGAATCCATTGCATTCAAATACGCGCAAATACCCTTGGGAAAGGTATTAATCCGTCTCTTTCCTCCAGTTATGGGTTAAATAACAGAAAAGTTTGGGTTCTATAGCCTTGGTCGGCAACCAGTCTACCGCAGAAAGCAATGGCAACTCACTGCCGGATAATCTTCTGCCCAGTCAGTCATGATTCTTTCGAGACATGATTGCCCAAAGCGTGTATCACGCATGGCACTTAACTAACTGATTAAATATAATAGTTGGAATCATGATTAAGGCATCTACCAGTCATAAAGTGGGGGATCGTTTTTCTATTGTTATAAAGTAATAAATTATAAAGTAATGGTATAATACATCTCTTCTCCCTACAACTATGAGTTAATTGATAGGACAGATTGGGTTCTATATTTATTGGTGGCAACCAGTTTACCACAAAAATCAAAGGGAACCTGCTGCGGGATAATCTACTGCCCAGTCAGTCATGTCTCAAAAGAGACATGATCGCCCAAGCGTGTATCACGTATGGCACTTAACTGACTGAATGCTCGTTCGGATAGCATTCTGAGCATGAATATAGCATTCCTCGTTCAGGTATCTGTAACGAAGACACATTCTTGTTGTCTTATCTCTTGGCCGATAATGCAGCGCCCTGTTCATAAGAATCCGATGATGATTTTTGTTATGTGGCTCATTAAACTAATTGTTCGATGGAACTTACATTCCTTTTTTATACTTAGGTTTACATTATAGATATTTCGGAAGATATATGTGCGTGACTGAAAATAGAAGAAGTAAGGTCGAAACAGAAGAAAGGGAAAACTATGATAATAATGGCGTATAGAGATTGACACTCGACTTTAGAAGGTTAAAATTGTAGGGTTTATGAAAGCATCCACGCCGGATTCGGTTCCGAAACTGCAGCTTTCCAGAAACAGCTGAGTGAAACTTGTTTCTTACGGATGAATTGTGAAGGGGACCTATGGCTTAAAGTCCGTAGACGCAGCATGACGAGTTCTAGTTGTAAAGGTCTGAATTGTTGTAACGAAGAAGCGCATCTTGTCTGTAGTATATCACGGAGATAGCGAGTGAAGACGAAAAGTAGAAAAAGGTAGTAATATAATATAAGTCATCCAGTGCAAGAAAACTGTTAGATGCGACTCGCCCTAGATTATATCGAGCGAGAATTTTTATGTTGTGTAAAATGTTTTATGTTATAACTAGGAGTATAGACCGGCGTTGCTCGGGTGTAATGAAAACTTTAAACTTCTTGGAGCTCAGACTCTTTGAACGCTGGCACGAAAAACTAAAAAGCAATAGTTGTTTCCAGTTAAAGCGAAACCGTAGACTGAAAGAAAAATGGATGTAAGTCAAATTTTGATTTCGGAGTTTATAGGTAAGACACACACACACACACACACACACACACACACACACACACACAGAGAGAGAGAGAGAGAGAGAGAGAGAGAACAAAGTTCCATTTATAAATAAGTTTAGATTTCCAGCCTTTTCGTCGGAATTGGGAAAGGTCAAATGTGAACAGATCGCTAAGTTCGTCATCGAGATCAAAACCAGTCATTTCACTGGCCGTTTCGTGACGACTCTTTGACCAGTGTATCTATTAAATAGGTGTCGATAAGGGTGCGGACTGTAAAAAATTCGCTGCATCGTTTGAAGAACCACTGTTGTAAGTGCACACAATCACGGGATGAAGAGCTGCGTAATACGATAATATCTAGGATGAGTAACGGCTGATACGAAACTTGCATGGGTTAAGATTGTAGTGATTGGAAAAGCATCCTTTCGAAAAGATATGCCACAAAGTATCAGTTCAGGTAAAAAATCAATTTAGGTGATACATCTTCCTTACTAGTGGAATATGAAAAGGATATGGATGAGTAGACACAGTGTACATGAGAAGGCTGAGCTTAATCGTAGAGGTATGGGTTACTAGAACTATGGAATTTAACTCGTCTATACTCCCTCATGAAAAGAGAGAACAGCAAGAAGCTACTAATGTCTTTTTAATTTTTTTTCTTGTGAGAACGGAATTGCAGGGTAGAAAACAATTCGACACCTTAGTTACGCGAGTATCCTTTGAAACCCAGCTGAGGCTATACAAATTAGATTTGACAGCAATAATCCATTCTTAGTCTGATCTAACTCTCGACACAGTATTTCACAAATGTGATTTTTGGAATGGTATAAAGAACTGACAGTTTTTTCACCACCTTTATATATATATATATATATATATATATATAAAGAATAAATCTAAGTAAGAGCCAACAAAGCAACCTAGGTTTCACCGTACGGCTGAGGTTTAAGAGTTAGGGTTTTCGTCTCGGGAATTTTCTCTTTACTACGAGTATCTGACGTATGCTCATGGACTTCGTTTGTTTCTTTTTTTACTTCCCCTTCTTTCCCCTCCGAGTTTGTTCTCGATGGGTTTTTCGAGACGATTTAAAATATAGTATAACAATTAGTAGCATTAGCATTATTATTTTTGTTACTATTATTATTATTATTATTATTACATATTATATATATATGTAGTAATAATAAAAATAATAATAATAATAATAATAACATATATATATGTAATAATAATAATAATAATAATAATAACATATATATATATATATATATATATATATATATATATATATATATATCCAAGTCTAACTGAAGTAAGCTTGAGTTCCAATATACGTTCATAAAAAGGACCTTCATTGAGAGAAGAAACACTTATCATTTCAGGAGGAAATACAGCGACTGTTATCTGCTTATGACACGTGACTAGGTTTATTTTTGTGAGATTAAATGCTACGCGCAATTTCAACAACTATTGAGCTATTTGAATTGTTTACCTCCGAAACAAAACTGTTTTCATTTAATTACTACAGAGAACCGCTTCTACCTGCCATCCGTATTGCTGACGCTAGACTCCAAGAGAACAACACTATAACTTGTTGGTTTATATTTTCCACTGACATTAAGTGGAAAGATTCTATTGAATCAAGTGATACGTCTCCTGAAAAGAATGTTGTTTCACGTTGTAGTACCAGTAATTTTGTCTTTTCAGAATTTAACTTGCACATTTATATATCTTTTCTATCTAAGCGTTTAATGAAGGCCGTCCTGAATGGGCATGCCTCCACATCCGACTGTACAAACGCTGGTGACCCTAAGGGCTCAATCCTTGGCCCGACGCTCTTCCTTATTTTCCTAAATGATCTCCCAGACGTGATCAAGTGCCAAGTAGGCATCTGCGCAGATTACACAACAATTTACTCCCGCATCTGTAAGAAATCCAGCGAGGCGGACAAACATAAGCTCGCCGCTGATCTTGAAAGGGATCTACACTTATTGGTGGAATGGGGAAAGAAGTGGCTTGTAAATTCCAATGCGTTTAAGACGAAGCTGCTGTCGCTCATCATCACAGGCAAGCCCTTCTTCCTCCCACAAGCATGGACCAAGCGAGGTTCCCTCAAAGAAATACACTGCGCATCATGGCCCTGCTTATGCAAATGCGGTAGGGGCGCAAGGCCCCGGGAAGGCGCAAGGCTCTTTTTGGCTCCGCAGATCTATTGTAATGAAACAAAATTATTAGGATTAACTTGAAAATTATTATCATATTTTTATGTTGAAATATATATATATATATATCTATCAGCCCGTCTTTCTCTCTTTCTATCATATATATATATATATATATATATATATATATATATAATATTTGATAGAAGCCTTCCGGGCCCCAAAGAGGCTGCAAAGCATTTGTCATTTTTTTTAAAAATTAACTTGAGAGAGAAATAGATTATAGATATTAGTTTCAACATACAAGAACGTAACTGGTATATTCAAACATTCAGGATGTCATTTTTTTTTTAATCATATCACCCCAAGCAAGACGAAAATGCCACTGATGTGCAGGGGGCTACGTAAGAGTGAAAAGACTGGAAAAGAGAAAAACCGGAAACCACATCCTAAACAGGAAACAAGGGATGAGCCTCTTCACCTGTTCAATAGACGTGGGTGGAGTCTGAACCGGGCTATAGTTTAGACTATCTGCGCCAATTAATGTCATAAAACGTTTAAGTAAATTTAGCGACAGCGTAGTTTATAAACAACCGAATATGAATACTATGACCGCAAAAACTCGATCAAAACACAATTAACTCCCATTCTTCTTAAAAAAATAAAATTAAAAAAATTAAGATAAAACAAAAACTGATAACAGATTGGATCGAGCGACCGGCGACAAACATTGGATAGGGACATCTTCAAGGGGACGATATTGTCTCACTCGGCTTTTTATTTCATTCCTCCAACAGCGACCCCCTCCCATCGCTTATTCCTGCCAGTTGGTTTATGTTTGCTGGAATCTTTCAAAATGAAATGGATGAAATTATGACGAGTACTTCATAATTTCATCCATTTCACTTCTGTTTATTTTTTCACTCTGAAGTATTTTGACGTTCTTTGAGGAAATTGAATTTTTGTTAGCTGTTTCTTTATTTTTGATTTTCTTTGTTTTTCTGATTTCTCAATATTTATTTGTATTATGGTTTGTTTAAAATACCATTTATTGTGGGTTCCGTATGTTGAAGGGGGCGCAAGTTGAATTTTGTAGGTAGGGGCCTCAAAGCGGATTCTGCGGGGGAACGCGATGTTCCTAAGCACGGCACTGCTGCGCATCCTCGGGCTTACCCTATCTTCCGATCTCGAGTGGAACCACTACCTTGAGTCAATAGCTAAATCCACTGCTAGGAAGGTTGGGTCAACGTGCCGTGCCAGGATGTTTTTTCCGCCTGAATCCATCTTGAACATATACAAATCAACCATCCGTTCGTGCATGAAATACTGTTGTCAGAAAAGGTCAGGCGCCCCCGCTGTTCATCTCAGTGTTCTCGACAGGCTCCAAAGAAGAATCAGTAATGTGATAGGTACCAACTTGGCGGCTCGACCCCAGCCACTTTGTCACCGACGGGATGTGGCTTCCCTCTGTCTGTTCTATAAATATTTTCATGGCTTCTGCTCCGACGAACTTAAGTTACTGGTGCCCCTGCCACATGAGTTTACTCGTGCAACAAGACTGGCAATTGGGTCCCACCCATTCACAGTTAGATCAACCAAATGCAACCGAAAACTTTACTCCAACAGCTTCTTTTCTCGCACTTACTGCCTGGGAACTTTCTTCCATATTCTTGCTTTCCTGATGGATACAACCTCCAGGAATTTAAATGCAATGTCAACACCCATCTCTTATCCACTTGACTTCAGTTCTTTCTACATTACTCTGTATATCGTTTCATTTCTCACTACCTTTGCAACTGTCATCACACCCGTATTTCCATTCTTCTCTTGCTCCCTTCTCTGACACCACCTGTAACTGGTTAATCTTTCTCTTTACTCTCCTCCTATCTAATCTTTTTCTCTTATGTAGTCCCCTCTGCATCAGTGGCGTTAACGCCTTGCTTGGGTGAAACGATTAAGTAAATCTACCATTCGCCCGTGCATTGAATACTGTTGCCGTATCTAGTCCGGTAGTTCTTCTGTATATACCACGGTTCCTGGCACAATATACAAGGCTCTCGATAAGAATGGCGAAGCCCGAACCGTTGCCTTGGATTTCTCTAAATCGTTCGACAGAGTTTGGCATGCTGGACTTCTACGCAAACTGCGGAGCTATGGTATAACTGGACATTTGTTTGACTAATCCAGCCTTTCCTCTCTAACCGCACATTTAAGGTGGTATTAAACGGACATGCCTCCCAGAACTACTTTCGCCTCGATCAAAAATCTGGTGTGGGCCACAAAGCGAACCTCGCTGCCGAGCTTGAAAATCCGTAGTGTACTGGGGTAAGAAATGGCTCGTAAATTTCAATTCTTCCAAAACGAAGCTGCTATCAATTAACCATCATAGACAAACACACCTACCTCCCATTAGCATGGAACAGGCTTGCCTCCCAGAGAGTAAAACACTACGCCTGCTTGGCCTCACACTCTCAGCGGACCTCAAGTGGAATGACTATATCGAATCCATTGCTAAATCTGCTGCTATGAAAGTCGGTTCTCTGTGCAGGGCCAGGTGTTTTTTCCGTCTGAATCTATCCTGCACATATATAAATCTACCATCTGCCCGTGTATTGAATACTGCTGCCACATCTGGTCGGGTGGCCCTGCTATTCGGCTCTTGACAAAATACAACGGAGAATCTGTAATGTGATCAATACCGACTTGGCAGACCGGCTGCAGTCACTTTCTCACCGGCGTGACGTAACATCCCTGTACTTCTTCTATAACTACTTTCAGGGCTTCTGCACCGATGAACTTAGATCACTGGTGCCCCCTAGGTACGAATTTGCACGAGATACTAGATTAGCAACTAGGTCCCACCCTTTTACAGTGAAACAGATATGATGTAACCGCATTTTCTACTCCAACAGCTTCTTTTCTCGCACTTCCCGCCTGCTTTTCCGACAGCTACAATCTCCAGGAGTTTAAATGTAAGGTCAATAGACACCTCCTAACACACTAACTCGCATCCATTCTATCAAACACTCTTCTTATGTACATCCTTACCCGACTATCAATGTCCTTCTGACATTTCCTATATCTAATCACTCTCTTATCACCTTCCCCTATGTAATCCCATGCGCAATAATGGCAGTGGAATGACTTGCTTGGAGTGAAATGATTAAAAAAAATACAAACAAGGATTTGCAATGTAATCGGTCCTGATCAGGCATCTCGGCTTTCTAATCGGCGTGATTTGGCTTCCCTCTGTCTTTTCCTCAAATATTTACATGACAACTACTTCGATGGGATTTTTCTGTCGCTTCAGATATATAAATTTAAACGGGTGACTAGAATGGAAACTAGGTCTCGCAATTTCACTGTTTAACTAGATAGATGCATTCACCACTTCTACTCTAACAGGTTCTTTTCTTGCACTTCCAACCTGTGGAACTCCCTTCCGATTTCCTTCTTCCCTGATAACTACAATATTTAAATTTTTAAATGCAACTTCAATCGCCAGCTTCTGATTTTAGGGATCCCTTCCATTTTTATTCTTACCTCAATTATTCCTATTCTCTTTCACTTTCACTCCCTGGAAGCCCAATGCTCTCTGGTAGCATTGTTGCTTGGTTTGGGGATGAAATACCTTAAGAAAAAAAAAGTATCCTTTACATCAGGAGAGACAGTTGAAATTTTATGGCCCATAATGAGGAATGGGGGTTTAGAAAATCTGATACTCACAGGAGAGATTGAACGCAAGAACTTGAAAGGAAAAATGCATTGAGTACAATGGATTACGAAACAAAGGTTAGAAGTGATAACAAAAAGATAACATTTATTAATATCTACAACGGACAAGAAATTGTGAAGAGCCATTTTGAGATAACCAAATCAAACGTGAGCAATCGTTTAAATATCCGAGAAGTATTTTAACAGATGACAATATTGCAATATTGAAATTCGAGGGCGTATTTGGGTAGCCAAACCTGCCTTCTAAAAGCTAAGCAGAGTATTACGAAACAGGAAAACTTCTTTAGGATCAAAGAAAGAACTACTGGCCTGCTATATAAGGTGACGCAAAAAAACGGAAAATTTTTAGTGTTTATTGGCAGACATGAGCAAGTGGCAGCACTGCGAAACAGTAGCCTCACGAAGTAAACACTCTGCCATTTCAGTAATCACAGAACAAGATGAATTTCTAAGCAAGTTATGGATGTCAGATAAGGCCCATTTTCATCTCACAGGTTACATAAATAAGCAGAACTGCCGTTACTGGGCAGACACAAATCCTAATGAAGTTCATGAGCGCCCTTTACACGCTAGTAAGATGACAGTATGGTGTGCTGTTTCATTACATGAGATCATCAGACCTTATCTTTTTTTAAAATGAACAGGGAATCTCAGTCACTGTCTCAATAGCAGAGTTCAAGAATACATTCGTACAGGAAGACGCCATCTACAGGACGTAAATTTAAAAAATGAAAATTCCATCATTGATTCTTAAATGGCATGTTTTAAGTTTTCAATTACTTTAAATAATTTTTTTCTTCCATCACTCTTGGTTTTATTGGACTTTTAAAAACTTCAAGTTTTTTGGTGGTGGCGGGGTCAATCTGTATGTGACAGAAAATTTCCTCAAAGATGGAGGACAGACTTGTGACAATAGAAATATAGTTTAAAATATTATTTCACTTTTCTTTCCTTTTCTTCATTACATTTCTTGTAAAATCCTTTTACTTTCTTGTCATGCATTGTCTATAGACATTGTTTGATTTCTGGTAGTAAGTTTAACAGATTTTCTTTTGTCTGCCTTTCCTTCTTGTAACAAAATCTCCCATGCCTCTCTTTCTCTGTTTATCTGGGCTCTGCCTCGTTTTCGATCGATACGCTCGATAATAAAATGGCCGCTCACTTCTCTGGCTGTAATTCAAAGATAATCTGAGTTTAATCCACTTTTGTGCATAACTTGCGCCAAACAAAGCAGCTTGAAACCAGATAAAACACTCTACATATTTTGCGGTGGCCGCACTGGTCAATAGATGACAGTTTAAGCCGGATTTCAGCTTTAAAACGAATGGGTGTTGAGAAAGCGTCTTGGCTATATAGACGCACGCAGAGTTTTATCATAGACATCAACAATATATTATGTCAAATATTTAAATGCACTTTACATGACAATAATTTATTCCAGCAATTATTCAGCCGACTACCATCGTCAATTTCACTATACCGTTTCAACCAATACATTCTGACGTTTGTTAAGTAAATGTTATATATCATAGTCATTAGTGTTACCCAAAACTACTAATATTTTCCTTAGAAAAGCATTATTTTCGTTTTTATACCAATTTTAACCCAAGCAAAACAGAAATGGCACTGGTGCACAGGGGATTACAGTGGGAAAATGAAAATGTATAGGGGATGTCGAATAAAAGATAAGAGATGGATGGGAATCAAGTAGATAAAAGATAGCAATTAATGTTACATTTAAACTTTTGGAAAATATAACTATCAGTGAAGCATGCAAATGCAAGTGAGTTCCACAAATGGGAAGTGCGAGAAAAGAACCGTAAGAGTAGAAGAGGTGGTTGCATTTAATGCCAATCTAATAGCAAAATTAAATATATGTGATCGAGGTACCAGGGCATAAAGCTTATCAAACCAGTTGACATGAAAATACTTGTAAAAAAGACTGAGGGAAGCCACACCAAGTCGGCGTGAAAGTGACTGAAAGCGGACTGTCGACTCAGGATCGATTATATTGCAGACCCCTTTTCGGATTTTGTCGAGAACCTTAAGATTAATAGCAGAAGCATCCGACTAGACATAGCAATATTCAATGCACGAGCGAATGGTAGATATATGAATGAATTCTGAGGAGAAAAACTTCCTGTCCCGACTCAATGAACCAAACTTCTTAATATATACTGCTAGGGACTCGATGAAGTCTTTCCATTTGAGGGGATTTGAGAGAGTGAGGCGCAGTGCGTTGCTTCCTAGAAGGCTAACGTAGCTAAAATACAGTTTTAACTATGTTAGTTTCCTTTGATGCACCTAGCCAGCCATCGTTCACAAATAAACAGACTAGGATATTAGAAAAAGTGAAAGAGAAACATTTATAACTACAAAAACCCAGTAATCTGGTATTTTTACATAATGTCTTATTAGCAAAGTATTGATCATATTGATGACAGTATACCGTAATGAATACATATTAGGTGTATGGGTAGGTGTTGAAGGTTACCACAATGTGTTTAGTAAAATAAAGGAAGGTAAAGAAGATGTTGGGTATTGCCTATTTATTATTCATTAATATTTCAAGATCAAAATATCAACTTCAGAATGGTAGGAGAGCTTGTTTTCATGTCTGTCCGCTCGTGGACCGCACCTTTCAACAAATGGCCATCCTTCGCTGCTACTGTTGTCGTTAATTGTAATGAGTGGGTGTGTGTGCGTGTGTGCACCTGTAAGTGTGTTTGAGCATGTATGTGTGTGTGTGTTTATGGTTTATATATGTGTGAGTGATAGTAGGCGCCGTTTTACGATTTGATGAATACCTATTGGTCACAGGAATAAAGAAAGTCGTAATGGCTACACATTCAATTTGAAGTTCATCATGATTAAACATTAAGCAATTTGAAAATATTAAATTTCGAAGTCCGTATTTCATCAAGATGAATTTAGAATCCATAATGACCACACATTTGATCACACTGAATTCATAACTTCTTAATAGCCGTACAGTAATCACATTGAATTCTGCAATCCGTATTAGCCATATATTGATGACATAGCCATACACCAGGCACTAATTACCGCAGATAGATTAAAGAATGTTGCAATAAACGTCCATTAATGACATTGAATACAGAGAAAACTAATAGTCACGCATTGATCTTGAGAAACGGATTTCAACAGTGTTTTTTAAATTATTTTAATTCAAAATTTAAATGTAATTTCTTTTACAATTTTCATTACAACTGATCGTTTATATGCACCTCTCAAAAACGCGCAATTTTATCTAAAAACCTGATTTCTTGTACCTATGACTTGAAGAAATGCAATTTCTTTGCTTTTTACTGAAGTTATTTAGTAATATGTTAATTGCGTATTTGGGTAACAAACTCTCTTTCACAAGTTTCTTTAAAGACGACTGAAAAGCTATTTCGAATAATCTGTTTTATTTAATTAATATTGAATTCGTATAATTTTCTTCTTTTTTCAACATAATGTATGCAAAATTTGTTTGAATAAATTGAAGCATTATAAAAAAAAAAAGAACGAACCAAAACACAACAACATCAATTATACACCCGGTCACTAAGTACTGACTATAGTGGTTGCTATGTTTTTCTAACCCACATTCGCTCCATGCCATTTACTCGTCTGCGATTGGGTAATAAATCACTACTGTTTTTTTGTATAGGACAATTTAGCATTCGCAGTCACCTTTGAATCTTTCGACTCTGAACGTTTGTTATTTAAATCGTTCTGGTACTATCATAAATACTATTTATATTCTGGTACTATCATAAATCCAGTTAACATAGCGTAAAGTTCATTAGAACTGTTATATCAAAATATTATTTGAAGCTACGTTACGGTGGTGGGAAGGACATTGGAACCTAAATACCCGGTCAGGACATATATATGACAAAAATATAGTTTTAAGGCACGCTATATCCATAGAGGATGTGCGTAGTGGTGCAGTGGATATCGGCTCGGAACGAGAAATCGGGAAGACGAGTTCGAATTCCAGTTGAATTCATTGCATTCACTTACGCGCAAATACCCTTAGGAAGGAAAGGTATTAATCCGTCTCTTCCTTCCAGTTATGGGTTAAATAACAGGACAGATTGGGTTCTATAGCCTTGGTCGGCAACCAGTCTACCGCAGAAAGCAATGGCAACCTACTGCGGGATAATCTTCTGCCCAGTCAGCCATGTTTCTTTCGAGACATGATCGCCCAAGCGTGTATCACGTATGGCACTTAACTGCTTGACTGAATATAATAGTTGAAAACATGATTAAAGCTTTACTTGTCATAAAGTGGGGGATCGGTTTATATTGTTATGAAGTAATAAACTGATCCCCCACAAATTATTCCTTAATAATATAATATATCTATTCCCTTTGTAGCTATGAGTCAACTAACAGGACAGATTAGGTTCTATAGCTTTGGTCGGCAACCAGTCTACCGCAGAAAGCAATGGCAACCTACTGCGGGATAATCTTCTGCCCAGTCAGTCATGTTTCTTTCGAGACATGATCGCTCCAGCGTGTTTCACGTATGGCATTAACTGACTGATATCTATAGAAAAAATATCAGTATGGTTGACGCTAAACTCTAGGACTAAGTTTTTCGCAAGAATAATGTTGAAAAATTCTATTGAATTAATTGCTAAGCTAAGTTTGCCGTTAAGGATGTTGTTTCTTTGTGTCGAATTTATTTTTTCTCTCGAGAATCTCTCATCGTCCTCCTACCGATTTTTGGCAAAGTCTTCGAAGTCCTCTTCAACGCCGAGGTTTGTTTGTTTGTTTTTTGAGGCTTAACGACCCATCAATCCTTATGGGATCATTTTAAGGTCCTAACCAATGATTTTTTGGGTAAGGTTATTTTATTTTTACAACATTTTTCTTTCACGATTCATTGAGATTTGTTTTTAAGAGCAGGGTCCCCAAGTCCTACCCTTGCTATTTAACCCATAACTGGAGAGAAGGGACGGATTAATACTTTTCCAAAGGGTACCAGTGCTTAAGTGAATGCAGGGTATTTTTTTTTAATCATTTCACCCCGAGCAAGGCGGAAATGCCACTGATGTGCAGGGGGCTACATAAATGTAAAAAGATTAATTAGAAAAGAGTGAGGAGTACAAACTAGTTAGAAAGGAACAATAGAAAGCTGAGAAAACAGGTGCGATGACAGATACATAAGTGGAGAGAAAGGGAAGGTTATACAGGGGTGGGGAGAGAGCTATAGTCCAGTGGTTAGTAAATGAGTATTGACTTTGCATTTAAATTTCTGGAGGTTGTAGCCGTTAGGAAAGCAAGAATACGGGAGTGAGTTCCACAGGCGGGAAGTGCGAGAGAAGAAGCTGCAGGAGTAGAATTGTCGTCTGCATTTGGCTAACCTGACTGTGAATGGGTGGGACCCAGTTGCCAGTCTGGTTGCACGAGTAAACACCTGTTGAGGAGGTAAGCATTCATCGCATTTTAGAGTATAAATTACGTTTTTAGAGTAGCAGCACAGACCTGTTCTTATTTTGAATGTAACTGTTTTCGAACTTGAAATGTTTTCCTTCTATTATTATGTTGCATACCCCACATCTTTGAGTAATAATTATACTACACATCTTTAAGTAATAAATATAATAATAGCAGCAATGAATCTACACTTTAAGCAAAACGTTCGCGGCTTCTCACACTTTTAATATATATATATATATATATATATATATATATATATATATATATATATATATATGGGTGTCTTTAATTTTAAAATGAGTTATTTCCGCGACCTAAGTTTCTACCTTTCGGTGTCTTCAGGCGATGTACAATAACTGGTTTTACCGTTTTTTAAAGGCTCAAAGAGGGATCTTTTACAAACGCGCAATTGGAATTTTCAAACAAACGAAAGATTTTCAAAACCAGAAGTTCTTTAAGAGTCTTAGAAAATTTTCAGCCATGATTGTATGTTCCTAGTAGGTTCTCACTTGGACATAATTTCAAATGAAAGAACAGAAATGATGTCGAATTGTAATCAGTTTTCATGTACAGTTTTGTAGTAGATTGTAGATTGTGCATGTTCCAAAGTATAATGTATATATATATATATATATATATCATGCTCTCATTACGATTGACCTCTCAAGAGGAGAAAATTTTAAAAACAGTTTCCACTTCTGCGATATAAGCATTACTTTCCAGAAATGAATTGAATTCTTTCAGTGACTAGTGTGTGTATACACTGCTTATGTATAACACGTTAAAATTTCCCGTTTCTGATTTCATCCGCCTATGGCTTAGCAGGTAGGGAATCCGACTGACACCAAATCGATCAAGTTTCGATCTCGGCCAGAAGCAAGTGGATGTGTCTAGCCACATTGATGAGCTTTGATACAGTGAAACAGGTTTGTTTGTGGATGACTAATATATATATATATATATATATATATATGTAAAATCAATTCACTTAATAAATAAAATAGAATAGCATGTAAAATATTGGAGGTATTAGATAAATACACACACACACACACATATATATATATATATATATATATGTGTGTGTGTATTTATCTAATACCTCCAATATTTCACATACTATTTTATTTTATTTATTAAGTGAATTGATTTTACGGCTTTCCTGATTATGTAAAATCCGGAAATAGTTTTCCGAGTATAAGTATATTTTTATGGGGGATAATAGTAATTTACTGACACAAACTTTACAAACCAATAAATGGGGGGAGAAAGTTGGTATTTGCGCGTAAGTGTATATCACTATCCAGAATTGGAATCAGAACTCTGCCCACTGATGTCCAGTTCTTAATCGTATTTATTGCACAACTCGCACATCTAAGCTTACAGCACCTGATATTTTCAAGCGGTCACCCATCTAGTTAATGACCAGGATCGATATTACCTATGTTCGTTGACCGCTCGAGAACTGCTATTTCAATATGATCTGGCCGTAAGCTGTGTTCGTTTTTTACGTTACTTGTAAAACAAACATGTATATAGCAGCGAATGCAGGACAATCTCATCACAAACGAGATTTCAAGTCATGAAATGTTGTTCTAAAAAGTCAGTCAGTTAAGTGCCATATGGGATACACGCTTTGGGCGATCATGTCTCGAAAGTGACATCACTGACTAGACAGAAGATTATCCCGCATTAGATTGCCATTACTGTCTGCGGTAGACTGGTTTCCAGCCAAGGCTACAGAACTAAGTCTGTCCTATTAATTAACTGGAGGGAAGAGACGGATTAATACCTTTCCCAAGGATATTTGTGCGTAAGTGAATATATCTTGTTCAACTGGAATTCGAACTCGGCTCCTCGATTTCTCGTTCCGAGTCGATATCCACTGCACCACAACGCACATTAAAAGGAAGCACGAAATATCAGAATTTTAATATGGGAGCAACGACGATCTTTTATGGAAAATGGAAAAAAATACATATACTCAGAAAAAAATACAGCTTTATTTTCTATTGCACATGAGGAGAAAAGAGGGATGAGAAACATTGACACTCACAATACGTGTGGAATATAAGAGAAGGAGATGAAAGCAGTTAATGAACTAAAATCAGGGATTAAGAGACCTAGCAAAAAAGGGAGATGTTGCTCAGAGATACAAACGACTGGATGTTGTGGAGAGACATGATCAGCAACATCGTGAAGAGATACAACACATAGAAGGAGATGAGAAAGAATAATGAAACGAACCTTCGTGAATATTTTGAGAATGAATGAAAAAATGGGGAGAATTTGAACCTTGAACTACAGAGAGGTAATATATTTGGCCCTATCATTCTCAACAGTATAACTTCATGATAATAATTGTTAATTTTCAGTTTCCTTGGACAGAATATATCGTTCAACATCAGTGACACCGAAAGACGTCCCTTGACCAGTTCTCTACACCTGATCCATTGGTCGAGGTATCAATTTGTCAAATAGCGGGGCTGGTGGAAGGCTTGTGCTCCACCCTAATTGACTAAGTGCATTGAGGTTCCGGAATGACGGTGTAGTAAGACTCATAGAGAATTCTCATGTGTTTAGTTTGCTAATTAATGTCCAGACTGCCAGGCTGTTAATTAGGCTTCGGTTATAAATGGCACATCGTAACCAAAAGGGAAAAGAGGGTATGATTATCTCTGTAACGTAACGTCTGTGCGTAGAATAGCATCAATAACTGAAATAAACGAAAAGACAAAAATATGATAAATTCGAGGTAGATTTTATCTACTTAACAAATTTCGAAAGTAGTTTTATTATTCAGTCTAGACATTAATAAATATATCCCGAAATGTAACAGAGTACTTATTTTCACATTTTGTTTATATTGGTAGAGATATTTCTTTCTTTTAAAGGCAGTAATTGCTATAATGTGTGTGGGTGGTGCAGTGGATATCGTCTTTGAACAAGAAATCAGAGAACTAAGTTCGAATTCCAGTTCAATTCGTTTATTCACTTATACTCTTTGGAAAGGTATTAATCCGTCGCTTCTTCCTCCAGCTATGAATTAAATAGCAGGACAGATAGGGTTCTATAGCTTTGGTTCGCAACCAGTCTAGCGCTGAAAGTAATGGCAATCTACTGCAGGAAAATTTTCTGCTTAACCAATCATGTCTCAAAAGAGACATGATCGCCTAATCTTAACTGAGTCGCTATAAAAAGCAGTTGAATTAAAGATGAAATAAACAAAAAAGCAAAAATTAATTATATGTTTGCTCATGAAACATTGTGAAAGAAAGTATTAGATTCTTATTAGCGCTTGTCCTTCAATATGGCAGCGGATCCTGGACAATCTCATCAAATATGAAGGAAAGACTTGAAGTAGCAGAAATGTGGTTCTACAGAAGGATGCTGAGGATACCATGGTCTGAACATGTGAGCAACAACAAGGTTTTAGAGAGAATCGAAATAAAAATAAAATTGATACTTAGCATCAGGAAAGATTAATTGAAGTTTCTGGAACATGTAATGACAATAGAGGGCTCGGAGAATCTGATACTCAAAGGTCAGATGGGTGAAGAGAGACAGGAGAAAGCAATACATAGCATACTTGATAAGTTTGAGCAAATGGATGACAGAGCAGGAAGTGCTAATAAGGGAAAGAGTGTTGAGCTACATGGGATAAGATTTCGCGTGTGTTTTGTTTAATTTGAAGGCGTACTTAGCGTTGCCACGTATGGATTCGGTAAGCTAAGCAGAGTATTGAGAGATGAAAATTTCGTTGGAAACAAAGAAGAGACTGCTGGATTGTTATGTAATGTATGTCCTTCAATATGGCAGCGAATGCTGGACAATCTCATCAACAATGAAGGAAAGACTTGAAGCGACCGAAATGTGATTCAACAGAAGGATGCTGAGGATACCATGGACTAAACATGTGAGCAACTAAGAGGTTTGGAAAAGGATGGAAATTTAAAGAAAACTGATACTTAGCACCAGGGAGAAACAACTGAAGTTTCTAGGACATTTAATGAAGAAGGAGAGCTTGGAGAATCTAATACTCACAGGACAGATAGAGAAAAAGAGAGACAGGAAAGCAATGCGTGACAAATTGATAACAGAACAAGGTTTGCGAGTAATACTAAGAGAAAGTATGTTAAGAGCATTGAAAGAGTGTAGAGGGACATGATCGGCTACGTCCTGAATGAACGCAGCACATGGAAGAAGAAGAATGCTATAGGGAATAACTGCTCAAGATAATCTGTCTCGTATTTTCTTAAGCAACGCTATGTTGCTTTCAACTAGAAAGCGCATCAAATCAGAAGTGCTGTTAGTTTAACGAAAACAGAAAGCAGCAAATAGAGTTTAAAGACTATACAAATGTATTTGACAAAATATGCCACAAAAACTTGCTCGGCAACCTCGAGATTTTCAGGAAAGACATTTGGATTATCAAAAACCTATATTGGCAGCAAACCACTTTCAAACAAACAGGAAATGAATTCAGCAGGTAAACAAAAATAGAAAGGGCAGAAGACAAGGATGTGTTTTCTCACCGGATCTGTTCAACCTATACAGCAAAAAAAATTCTGAGACAGAGTCCATGCCAGGATTCGTCATTGACGGCCACAATCTAAACAATAAAAGATATGCAGATGACACAGTGCTGTTAACAAACACAGAAAGTGTTGTGGATCTCCGTCCCCAATTTGTTGCGAAGTTGTAGTGGAACTTCGACTCAAAATTTTAGTGACCGTTTTGTGCCGGAAGTAAGACACGAACACACGAGGTAGGTTCAAAACAGTATATTAGTATAACAATAAACAAGATATTCAAATGAAGTGTTAATCATAAGTAACTAGAAATCAGTAAGTCCAAAGGTATTATTACGCTGCTTATTGACTGATTGGTAGTTGTCGTCCACTGCTGTTAACTGCCTCCGGTAACTACTTATGTTAACTGCTTCTAACTGCCTTTGTTACCAGCATTTAATTGCCTTCCCACTAAGACAAAATGGGGCACATGGCCTTTTTATTGTGGGCAATCCGGGCCATATAGCCTGGGCAAAATTTATGTCTGATGTTCCCCAGACGATACTTTACCCTTCAACAGAGCCCCGACTGGTTTATTATTTTCTGCCTGAAAGCAGAGAGTTCGACAATGCGCAAGGTAGACTTAAATCCCTTTAACTGCCCTTAGAAATCACGCAGAACATATAACAAGAGGAAGAGTCCATTCCTCATAGTACGGCACCGTAGCAGAAATGAATGTATCAAGGGAAAATAAGGTGAAAGGACTGAGTAGCAACTTTAAGAAAACTAAATGCATAGTTATCACCAAAAAGAAGACCACAAAATGCTATCTATAGGTCGGGGGAACTAAAAACAAAAACTAGTAAAGAAATTTAAATACATGGAAAAGGTTCGGTCAAAAGATGAGAAATCTGACACTGAGATCCGAACACTCGTTGGCACTGCCAAGGACGCATTTTAAAAGCTAACCAGAGTACTTAAAGACAGGAAAATCTCTTTGGAATAAAAAAAGGGGTTTGGACTGCTGTGATATCTGTCCTTTTGTATGCCAGTGGATGTTGGACAATCTCTTCAAGGATGAAGGAGAGGCTTGTGACAGCAGAAATGTGGTTCTACGGAAGGATGCTGAGGAGACCATGAACCAAACATAGAGCAACGACGAGGTGTTAGAGAGAATGCAAACCAAAAGAAAAACTTTTACTTAACATAAGAAAGAGACAGACGAGGTTCCTGGGATACGTAATGAAGAAGGACGGTTTGGAGAATCTGATACTCACAGGACGAATAGAGGGAAAGAAAGATATGGAAAAGCAGCGCGAGGCATATTTGACTGACTTGAGCAAATGGATTGTACATCAAATTTTGGGAGAGATACGAAGAGAAAAAATATTAAGGGACAGAGAGATGTGGAAGGGCATGATCGCATAAATCCTGAAGGTACACGATACATGAAAAAGAAGAATGTTGCATTCATTTCGAACTAATGCTCTCGGGAAAGGCACGAATCATTCTCGTATTCTTTACTCAGGATATTAGTTAAAACGTTTCGTTAATCGGACTCTTCGCTTTGCGTGGCTGCTATTCTAAGTGAAAAACTTTTCTGAATTCAAGACCACATAGAAGGCAACAATAACAAAGTTGACTAGCTCTCTCAATAATCAACGGGAATGTATAGATGGTAAATTAAGGAATCCATGAATATCCATAATTGTCTATGTCCTGAAAGAACGTGGAAAAATAACCTTATTTTTTTATGCAATAACCCTTCAGGGCATTGGTGATTCTACGGATTCCTTTACTTCATTATTTGAAAATTTACATTATAATAATTTATGTATTAAACATTTATGTGAATAATGTTTTATTTTCAGTCTAACGATTGATGATTTCCTAAGCGTCGCTTAGATTTGGCTCAAGGCCGAAAATATGGGGTACACAGTGAGGATCTAACCCACTTCTTCTCCTATGTTCCATGTTGCTTCAGAACATAATAAATCCTAACCTTCCACATCTCCCTATCCACAACCGATCTACTAAAGTTCATCAAGCATATCATGTGTTGTTTTCCTTTGTCTCTCTTAATCTCCACCTGTCTCATGAGTATCAGGTTCTCCACACCTTCATTTCTTATTCAGTCAGTTAAGTGCCATACATGAAACACGCTTGAGCGATCATGTCTCGAAAGAGACATGACTGAGTGGGGAGAAGATTATCCCGCAGTAGTTTGCTATTGCTTTCTGCGGTAGACTGGTTGCCAGCCAAGGCTATAGAACCCAATCTGTCCTGCTATTTGACCCATAAATGGAGGGAAGAGACGGAATAACATCTTTCCCAAGGGTATTTGCGCGTAAGTGAATACAATGGATTCAACTGGAATTCGAACTCGGCTCCCCGGTTTCTCGTTCCGAGCCGATATCCACTGTACCGCAACTTATTACATATCCTAAAATCTTCCGCTGTCTTATCAGTTTCCTTCTCGTGTCCATCCTCTACTCAGTTGAAATGTATCCTTTCTAACAATTACACCAAGGTACCTCTTTCAATCAAAATATTGCTTTAACATAACCACTGATTTTTAATAACTTTAAGATAATAAAGCAAGAGGCAGTCTATGTGATTCAAACCTGTGGGAAAGAAAATTAAGAATTAAAATCAACCTTCTTCTGCACTTTTACAAAAATTCACAATGACGTGTGAAATCCTGGTTTTTCCCAAACAAAAAAAGGATTGACCTCGTGCTTAAAGAAAAAGTCGAAACCGAATTTCGCAAGTGAATGTTAAATTGATTTTCCGACCAATGGGAGGGTATTGAAAGACCATAAGGACTTCGCGATCAAGTGCGAAAAATATAAATTACTAAAAAGGACTTCGATCAGCGTCAGTCAGTCAGTTAGGGATGGAAGCAGCAGAGACGATAAGCTAATATGTAACGAGAGAAGCTTCAAGTGACCCGGACATTCGTTCTTTTTCTCTTTCTTTCTCGTGTGCTGATTCATTTTATTTCTTCTTCTCCGTCCAAAGACACTCCCACTGGGCAACGCTAATACATACATACATGCGTACGCATATACCTTTTCCAACAAATACTAATACGAACATCCTTGATACCCTTAACTTTCTCATTGAACTTTTAACTATTAGCAATTCTTGTTATTCATTTCTTTTAATAAATTTCGAAAAATGTACATATTTTTATTTTCCACTTTTTCACACTGTCAAACCCTGACGCGGAAAAAGATCACCTAATGGAAAGATGAATTCTTCAAACCCACAACAGACACAATGGGATCCGGCATAAACTTAGTTCGGTGCGTATCAAGTGACAAGATGAACGAACTAAATACGGATGGTCAACGCGAGTAACTCGTAAACCATTACCGCACGCCTAAAAGCTTAGCTTAATTGCGCAAAAACTCAAAAGTCTGCAGTACTCAGTGAGAATGCAACACACTACTAACCAGATTAACAAACGAGCCCACGAATTTACACGAGATACTAGATTAGCAACTAAGTCGCACCCTTTCGCAGTGAAACAGATAAGATGTAACCGTAATTTCTACTCCAACAGCTTTTCTCGCGCTTCCCGCCTGTGGAATTCCCTTCCACATGCCTGCTTCCCAGACAGCTACAATCTCCAGGAGTTTAAATGTAAGGTCAATAGACACCTCCTAACACACTAACTTGCATCTATTCTCTCAAACACTCTCACCATCTAACCAACCCTCATTCTCGGTATCCTTACCCGTCTATCACCCTCCTTCTGACATTTCCTATATCTAACCATCCTTTTATCATCACTTCCCCGACCCTATGTAAAACCCTACGCAATAGTGGCAGTGAAATGCCTTGCTCGGGGTGAAACGATTAACAAAAAGTAAATACCCGGCATGAAGACAATTATCTGTCAGTCAGTTCAGTGCTATAGCTAATACAGACTCGGGCGATCCTGTTTCGAAAGAGACATGACTGACCGGTCAGAGGATCTTCTCACAGTAGGTTGCTATTATTTTCTGAGATAGACTGGTTGTCAACTAAGGCTAAAGAATCTAGACTGTCGTGCTATTTAATCCATAGCGGGAAGGAGAAACGACGAATTAATACCTTGTCATTGAAATCAAAAGCGAAAATAGTTTACACAGAAGAAAATTCTCCAGAGTGCCGCTATCAAATTCTAAATCTACACCCAGGTCACATTTTCTAAAAATGTTTGCGCGTAATGCAACGTATTCGACTGGGATTCGATCTCGGCTCTTCGATTTTTTGTTCCGAGTCGAAATATACTGCACCACAACACAGGTCTATTATTTTATGTACTTTGCTTAATTTGGCACAAGGCAAATTCTCAAATTCAGAATCCATCTCTTCTAATTCCAAAGATTAGTTAAATATTCTGCATAAAATAGCAGGACAGGCTCGATCCCAGAACCCGGTTTGTAGCAGTCTACCGCCGAAAGTAATGTCAGCTTACAGCCTAATTCTTCTGGCAAGTCAATAATGGATCGAAAACAGATATGGTCACCCGAATGTGTGCATCACGCATAGCACATGCAGAAAATTCCATCTTACGGCCTGTGACAAATCTGCTCCAAGAGTAACCTATGCAGTTTCATTCTCTCATATAGATAATTTGTTATAGGACTTGTAGATTAATAAGAGACAGAAAAAAAAAGAGTGCCGGATTGCTATGTGATTTCAGTTCTTCAATATGGCATGAAATGCTAGACATTATCAACAAAGATGAAGGAAAAATTTGAAGCAACTGAAATGTGGTTCAGCGGATAAAATATTAGAAGGGCCTGTGCAGGTGGATGGCAGAACGGGGGTTGCGTGGTGTAACAGGAGAAAGCGTGCTATGAGCCATTACAGATAGGGAGACGTGGAAAGCTATGATCGCCTACGTCCTGAAAGGACAAGACACATAAAAGAAGAAGAAGAAGAATATTTAATCACTGACAAAACCCGTTTATCATAACTATTGAGTGAAGAATTCTTGAAGATGGTATAGTATGTGGACTGCCTCTTGTTTTCTGGCACATTGTTTCTATGATTTCCATATTCTTTCTATTTCAATTTCCAGGTCTTTATATTTTGACATTTTTTCGAATTCCTTGGTTGTTATGTTTCAATCCGCTGGACAAACCATATCAATTAATTAGTAAGTTTTTTCTTTTTGGTTTTAAACAATAATGTTCAGCCTATTTGCTACAACTTTTCTGTCTGTATAGATGGTGTAATCCCATAGAATGGTGAAATCTTCTATTTCTGTAATCGGCGCTGGGTAATGTTTTTACCAGTATTTGTTTACATATTTTCCACAGTGTTTGCACATTGTCCAGTGTAAATAATGCCCCACTCTATCGTGACAGTTTTTATATTCATTTGGGGCAAGTACAGAATATCCTAAGATTAGATGGTCTATTGTTTCTTTATGCTACTTCTGCTAATTCTCTTTCTACTTTCCGCACTACAAATTGGCGGTAGTATTTATGCTACTTAGACGAGTTCAAGTCGTATTTGGGTAGGTGTATACATCTCCACAACATCTTACTTTTTATATATGCACTTTCTTTAGTCGATATTTTTCTGATATGGTTCCACTTCAAAACATATCAGTCAGATTACGCTGTCGCTCACCTTGGAATTACGTTGGAATATTCGTTTTAGAAATAGATACTTCAACAGCATCATCAATTATATCCATTGGTAAATTAAATTGTACTGGTTGCTTATTCTGTGCATATAAAGACTTCACTGGATTTATATGTCTTCTATGTTAAAATCCATGATTGAGACGGGGTAGATAGTGGAGTGGTATCCCGTTGCCTTCTCTTTATTGAGACACCACCTCTAGTTAGCTGGCCTTTGACTCCTTCAGAGTTCTTCCGCCCTTTGTAGGTTTAAATTTCTTTTACCTACAGGGATGCTAACGTCCCAGTTATAAAAGAAAAAAAAGAGAAAAAAAAATTATGGAAAGTGCGACACAGACATCCGAAGGCGAATTGGCATGGCAAAGGACGCGTTCCAGAAGTTGAGTAAAGTACTAACACACAGGTAAATTTCACTAGAAACAAAGAAAAGAGTGCTGAATTGCTATGTGATGTCAGTTCTTCAATACAGCAGTGAATGCTGGACAATATCATCGAAAATGAGGACAAAACTGGAAGTAGCCGAAATGTGGTTCTACAGAAGGATGCTGCGGATATCGTGGACAGGGCATGCAAGCAACGATGAGGTGTTGGAAAGATTGGCAACAAAAAGGAAATTGATAATGAGCATCAGGAAGAGACAACTGAAGTTCTTGGGACACGCAATGAGGAAGGAGAGCTTGGAGAACCTGATACTGACTGGCCAGATAGAAGGAAAGAGAGACAGAGGAAGGCAGCGGATAACATATTTGCAGGGCCTGATCAGGTGGATGACGGAACGGGAGTTGTCAGGAGTAACAGGAGCAAGCATACCAAGAGCCCCAAGGGATAGGGAGACGTGGAGAACCATGATCGCCTACGCCCTGAAGGGACAGGGCACATAGAAGAAGAAGAATGTTAAAATCGTCCACCTCCGATAATGTACATCATACTACAAAAACGTTGAATTTATTTTTTTCATTTCAGTCTACTTTCTTTTACAGCCTTAAAGCTTTTAAAGAAAACTTTATCGACGATCTTAAAATGAGCTTGTAGTTTCAAATTACCGAAGTTTCTTCTTATTCTCAGGTAGTAATTTATCGAAAACGTAGCTTACTTGCCTCGCAAACATGAATTCACCCGGTGATATTTTCGCGGTAACGTTTGCATTTGACGTCATTCGATATACACTCAAAAAAATTTTGTATTGCTGTTTCTTTAACTGCCAAGCCTTTAAAATTATTTAAAGTCCCTTTGACGATGTCAACAAACCACTCAGCTTAATTATTCGATCTCGGATGACAAATCGGCGTTGTTAAGTGTTGAATCGCGTAGTTATTGCAGAAATTTTAGAACTCACTCGAAGTAAATTGTGTTTCATTATCACATATCACACTGTCAGGCACTCCAAAAAGTTCGCGTAAGAATTTAATTCGTAGTAAGTCGTTTACACTTTAATATCTCGTGCAGTAATGTGAAACTGTCGAATAGTATGAACCATTTAGTGGTCAAGCAAAGTCTATATGTAGTCTTGCCTACAGTTTATCAGTACTCAACCATGGTTGATAATAGCTGGTGATTTTCCACCGTCGTAATGCAGCTCCATTTTGCCTTTTCTTTAAACACTTTCATTAACACTTTGTTAATTTAAGTGCAGTACTAGACTGATGGCAAGATCTGACCCTGTCATATTTGGATTCACTAGTATAGCCCGGATATAAGAGACCTGGATATAAGAGATATTTGACCTGGTCCCAACTTGGAGTCTGTGTTAATGTATATAAAATAGACCCAACCCGGATATAAGATACATCTTCTCTAGTCTGAACTTGGAGTCTGTGGTAATGTATATAAAATAGACAAAACCCGGATATGAGAGAAACCCGGATATAAGATAACTCTTATCCGGTTCCGGCAACTATCTTATAGCCGGGTTACAATGTATAAGTTTTACGCTAAAAATTTCTTTGCTCACACTTCTTACTTGTGGAACTCCCATCCACCTCCGTCCTTTCCAGCTAAGTTTGGTCTTCAAATATTTAAAAGCAATGTCAATCGTTATCTACTGTATTCTTGATTTCTCTTATTTTATTGTTTCTCTCTTCTCAATTATGTTTTTCTTCTCAAACAATTACAAGTCACATGCTAACAGTTTATTTCCTTCGCTTCCGGCTTTTTGCTTTCTAGTCGAGTTTAATCTTCAGATATTTAAATGCAATGTCAATCGTTTTTCTTCTGCTTTCTTGATTCCTCTTCTTTGATTGTTCTCTTTTCTTAAATATATTTTTCCTACCATATTATTATAAGTCCTATGTTAACAGTTTCTTCTCTCGCATTTTGAGCTCTCTTCTGGTTTCTTGCTTTCCAGCCAACATTGAACTTCAAATATTTAAATGTCAATCGTAATCTAATGTCATCTTGATTACTCTTCTAGTGTTCTTGATCTTTAATAATGTTCTTGCTTTTTCTCTTTTTCCTTTTCTTTCACACTCAGTCAGTTAACTTCCATACATGCATTGGGCGATCATGTTTCGAAAGAAACATGACTGACTGGACAGAAAATTATCCCGCAGTAGGATGCCATTGTTTTCTGTGGTGGAGTGTTTTCCAGCCAAGGCTGTAGAACTCGATCTGTTATTTAACCCAAAACTGGAGATAAGAGACAGATTAATACCTTTCCCAAGGGTATTTGCGCGTATGTGAATACAAGGAATTCAACTGGAATTCGAACTCGGCTTCTCGATTTATCGTTCCGAACCGATATCCGTTGCACCACAACGCACAATTGTCACACTCAGTAATCCATTGATAACGGTTGACCCTAGACTTGAACAGGTTAAGCGTGTAGTGATCTGGGAAGCTTCTTGCTGAGAGTCGGTTTCACAAAGCAAATGTTTATGAGAAGCAACCTGAGCGGAAATTACTTTCTCAATCATTCTGGATGTAACGGAAAATGTCAATAATGACGTATTTGTTTAATATTTCTTCGTTATAACTCAGGCTACATGGAGAAAACATGTAATATAATAATCTGGCCCCACCCGAAGAAGGAAGCTGATGCAAGCGGGGGCGTTTTCCGGCCGTTGAAAGGAACGGATGTTTGTTTGACCTTATTTCCGGCAGTAGCGGAAATGGCTACAAGAGGCAAGCAGAACAGGTGTCCCTGAGAATTACGTGGGCGTGCGTAGGCGAGGCAAAAATCGGAAGTACCGGTTTGGAGATAAAAAGACCTCGGGCACGGATTTCACGGCAGACTGGGCAGAGAGCCAGACCAGAGTAGAGGAGCAACAGATACGACGACACCCCCCCGTCACCCTGTCAACCCTTGGAAGCGCGCTCTCGCTCTCTGTTCACTAGGCTACACGGTCCATCGTTCATCAATAAAAATATAAGTCATATATTTTTATATATACCCGTGTTTGTTGTATATTGCTATATAACAAACAGTAATCTCATTTTGTTGCCCTCATTGAGTCTTAATAAAAACAAAATCATTGTTAGTCTTGTCAGAAAGAAAGAAACCAAAAACGAAAATCCTACATATGTTACATATTGAGGGTTAAACAGAAAAACCTGCAATGTAGACACCTGTAAAGATCACGGACAACGAAAGAGACAATTTCAACTTAGGACCCATCCAGTTAACGATTATATTTTTACTTGGAATCCATGCAAACGTTCAGGAAGATATAATATCGTTTGGATGCGCGATGAATTTACGAAATACGGAGCGGAATTTGGAAACACGATGTGCGATTCTGTTTAGGTATTTCTGTTATATTTTGACTAAATGATATCTATATTTGTTTGAGGATTGCAGGCATATATATATATATATATATATATATATATATATATATATATATATATATTCTAGACATATGCTATTAAATATAAGAGACAATGAATGTCTATTATGTTTAATCATGAGCCGTTCTAAACGTCGTATTTCTGCTTTAATTTCAGTTGAAAATAAAGACAAAAATTCTCCAACATTTGGATAATTATTTATTGGTTTTCTTCTAAGCTTTCGGCTCACATGAGCCATCTTCAGAGAGGTAGTTTAAACTGAAATATTATAAAATCCACCATCACCGACGATTTTATTTTGTGTTGACATAAAACTCCGCTTGGCAACGGCAATAGTTACCAAAAATAATAAACGCAGTTCTTAAGTTTGCGATGCGGTTTTATGACGTCACACCGCGGGATAGCGCGAAATGACAACAAAACCATCTAGTCAAATGCAATGTAATATGTTATTTCCTGTTTATATATATATATATAGTGTACGAGGAAGCAGATAATTTTCTAAACATATACTGTTAAATATAAGAGACACTGAGTGTCTATTATGTTTCATCATGAGTCGTTCTAAACATCGTATTTGGGCTTTAATTTCAGGTGAAAATAAAAACTAAAATTCTCCAAAATGAGAACCAACTTAATAAAATGTTGTAGAATTTGTGTCGTGTGCTGACATAAAACCCCGCTAAGCGACTGAAATTAAAGCCAAAATACGATGTTTAGAACGGCTCATGATTAAACATAATAGACATTCATTGTCTCTTATATATAACAGTATATGTTTAGAAAATTATCTGCTGCCTCGATACAGTATATATATATATATATATATATATATATGATATATATATATATATATATATATACGTGATATATATATATATATATATATACGTGATATATATATATATATATATATATATCACGTATATATATATATATATATATATATATATATATATATATATACCTGATTATAGTTATACTCGTCTCGAAAAACTTTCTCGAAAATTTTCGAACGAAGGAAAAAGTGGTTTTAGCAAAAGAAAGAGCTTACGCCATGAAAGTCTGTCAACAGTGTTCGGACAGAAATCAGCACGGAGCCCAAAGAAAAAAATCCGACACGAGTAACCATCTCACAGAAAGTGCTCAATACAAAAGGTAGAGCGAACTTAATAGTACCTGATGAGGCAGACGACCTAGGTTTTTCCTGAAAGCTATCCTTCAAAATCCATTTAGGAGAAACCTAACTAGGTTCGTCTGGCTCATGAGGTCCTATTATATATATATAGTATTTGAATGGGATAGCGTTCAGCGGCAAGTTTTTTTTTTCATGGTTTTATTGATAGTATATATTTTGGCAAGTTATAAAATATATTTTGGCATGTTATAGTAAAGTCTTCGAAAACGGATTGGAGAAAGAGCGTTGATAAGTACGAATGACTTCTTTCTTTAATACCGCAGATTCATACCGACTTCCCAGTTTCGTGAGGACAACATTATGATGATGCGAAGTCGGCATGAATCTGCTCTGTTAAAGAAACAAACTCTTTGTTTATATATATATATATATATATATATATATATATATATATATATATATATATATATGTCAGAGTGAATAAGGAACGAAGAAAAATTTACAACGTCCAAAACTTTAATTTAAAACAGTGCTCGATATATAATAAAGAGCTGTGAATATTTATTATAAATTACAGTTTAAAGTTTACACTTTGTAGTGGATAAAAAAAATTTTACATGTTCTAAACTATAATTTATGATACACACACACACACACACACACACACACACACACACACACACACACACATATATATATATATATATATATAGATAGATAGATAGATATAGATATATATTAAAGTTCAGGTTCCTTAAAGTACCTGAACTTTATGGATTCAAAAGCAAAACACCGTGATATTATGCTTTTATAATCCATTGTGATAACAAAATTACATTATTAAGCTCTACTCTTTATAAAATTAAATGCTTGAACAGTTGAATTTTAATCTACGTGTTCTTTCACTTTTTGTAATATATATATATATATATATATATATATATATATATATATATTACAAGGGTGTCAAATAAAAATCATTACTAACTGCTTAAAGTTCAGAGTGTTAAGATATTTGTTAAGCAACGCTACTTATATTTGCTTTAACTTTTATGAAAGAGCGGTGTAAACCGGATTTTTTGTCTTGAAGGAGACACAGTGAGGTAAGTGTATCTTATTCTATTAAAAGAGTTTTAGCTGACGGCTGGCTCACGAATCGATATCTGATTAGAGTTGACTTGGTAACTCTGGAAAAGGGGTATGAACACACACATATATACATATATATATATATATGTGTCTGTGTGTGTGTGTTTGTGTGTGTGTGTATGTGTGTGCGTGTGTGTGTGAGCGTGGGTATTTGGGCAGCAGACCCACTTTTATACAAGTTTCATTAAAGACGAATGACAGGTATTACGATCAATATTTTTAATCAATATTTCTTGTGTTCGTATAAGTGTTTGCTTTTCTGGATATGTATAAAAAAAACCTAAACTGTTTTGATTGCAAAGAGGAAGGACGGAACAACAAAAGGAAGGAAGGAAGGAAGGAAGGAAGGAAGGAAGGAAGGAAGGAAGGAAGGAAGGAAGGAAAACAGCATCGGCGGGAGGAAGAAAGGAAGGATGGAAGAACGGGAAGAATAAAAGGAATAATGGAAGGACGAAAGGAAGGAAAGAAAATAAGAGAAGACTGAAGGAGAGACAGAAGGAAGGAAGGAAGGAAGGAAGGAAGGAAGGAAGGAAGGAAGGAAGGAAGGAATAGAGAAATGAACGAAATATGGAGTAAAGAGAAAAATGAAAATATGTATTGATGTAAAAAAGAATTAATGAAATAAAGATTGAAGAAAGAAATGAAGGAAGAAACAAAAGAACAAAGGATGCTATGAAAGAAGGAAAAACTGAAGTAATAGAAGAAAGAAGAACGGAAGGAAGGAAGAAAGGAAGGAAGGAAGGAAAGGAGAAAGGAAGGAAGGAAGAGAGGAAGGAGGGAAAAAGGAGTAAAGAGAAAAATGAAAATATGTACTGATGTAAAAAATAATTAATGAAATAAATTTTGAAGAAAGAAATGAAAGAAAGAACGTAAGAAGGAAGAAAGGAAAGAGGAATGAAGCCTTTATATCGGTGAAAATCGGAAAAGAAATAAAAAAAATATATAATGAAAATGTACTCAAAATATTGAAATAAAATGAAGTTGGAAAACAAAAATAAATGTAAGAAAAACGCAAAAGAAGAACGCGAATGAAAAAAAAGAAAGAGGTAGAAAAATGAAAGAATGAACAGAAAACATTTAAAATGTAAGGTAGATGCAGAAACGAAGAAGACTAAGGAAGAAAAAAATGAAACGAAACTGATTGCAGGAACGAATAAGTTAAGAAGTAAGAACAAGGAAAGAAAAAAAAAAAGAAAACGCAAACCCTGAGAAAAAAATTGGGGAATAAAGAAAATGATTTTGACAAATGAAAACAGAAAAAAAAGTAAAGTGAAAATAAATGAAAGAGGAAAAGATTGAAAAGAAAGAAACAATTTTGAGAAAAAAAGAAAAGAGGTAGAAAAATGAAAGAGTAAAAGAAAAGAAACAAATTTTTTTTGAGAAAAAAAGAAAAGAGGTAGAAAAATGAGAGAGTGAAAAGAAAGAAACAATTTTGAAAAAAAAGGAAAGAGGTAGAAAAATGAGAGAGTAAAAGAAAGAAACAATTTTGAGAAAAAAATAAAAGAGGTAGAAAAATGAGAGAGTGAAAAGAAAGAAACAATTTTGAGAAAAAAGGAAAGAGGTAGAAAAATGAGAGAGTGAAAAGAAAGAAACAATTTTGAGAAAAAAATAAAAGAGGTAGAAAAATGAGAGAGTGAAAAGAAAGAAACAATTTTGAGAAAAAAAGAAAAGAGGTAGAAAAATGAGAGAGTGAAAAGAAAGAAACAATTTTGAGAAAAAAATAAAAGAGGTAGAAAAATGAGAGAGTGAAAAGAAAGAAACAATTTTGAGAAAAAAGGAAAGAGGTAGAAAAATGAGAGAGTGAAAAGAAAGAAACAATTTTGAGAAAAAAGGAAAGAGGTAGAAAAATGAGAGAGTGAAAAGAAAGAAATAATTTTGAGAAAAAAGAAAAGAGGTAGAAAAATGAGAGAGTGAAAAGAAAGAAACAATTTTGAGAAAAAAGAAAAGAGGTAGAAAAATGAGAGAGTGAAAAGAAAGAAACAATTTTGAGAAAAAAGAAAAGAGGTAGAAAAATGAGAGAGTGAAAAGAAAGAAACAATTTTGAGAAAAAAGAAAAGAGGTAGAAAAATGAGAGAGTGAAAAGAAAGAAACAATTTTGAGAAAAAATAAAAGAGGTAGAAAAATGAGAGAGTGAAAAGAAAGAAACAATTTTGAGAAAAAAGGAAAGAGGTAGAAAAATGAGAGAGTGAAAAGAAAGAAACAATTTTGAGAAAAAAGAAAAGAGGTAGAAAAATGAGAGAGTGAAAAGAAAGAAACAATTTTGAGAAAAAAAGAAAAGAGGTAGAAAAATGAGAGAGTGAAAAGAAAGAAATAATTTTGAGAAAAAAGAAAAGAGGTAGAAAAATGAGAGAGTGAAAAGAAAGAAACAATTTTGAGAAAAAAGAAAAGAGGTAGAAAAATGAGAGAGTGAAAAGAAAGAACAATTTTGAGAAAAAAGAAAAGAGGTAGAAAAATGAGAGAGTGAAAAGAAAGAAACAATTTTGAAAAAAAAGAAAAGAGGTAGAAAAATGAGAGAGTGAAAAGAAATAAACAATTTTGAGAAAAAAAGAAAAGAGGTAGAAAAATGAGAGAGTGAAAAGAAAGAAACAATTTTGAGAAAAAAAGAAAAGAGGTAGAAAAATGAGAGAGTGAAAAGAAAGAAACAATTTTGAGAAAAAAAGAAAAGAGGTAGAAAAATGAGAGAGTGAAAAGAAAGAAACAATTTTGAGAAAAAAGGAAGGAGGTAGAAAAATGAGAGAGTGAAAAGAAAGAAACAATTTTGAGAAAAAAAGAAAAGAGGTAGAAAAATGAGAGAGTGAAAAGAAAGAAACAATTTTGAGAAAAAAAGAAAAGAGGTAGAAAAATGAGAGAGTGAAAAGAAAGAAACAATTTTGAGAAAAAAGGAAAGAGGTAGAAAAATGAGAGAGTGAAAAGAAAGAAATAATTTTGAGAAAAAAAGAAAAGAGGTAGAAAAATGAGAGAGTGAAAAGAAAGAAACAATTTTGAGAAAAAAGGAAAGAGGTAGAAAAATGAGAGAGTGACAGGAAAGAAACAATTTTGAAAAAAAAAGAAAAGAGGTAGAAAAAAGAGAGAGGAAAAGAAAACATTTAAAATGTAAGGTGGATGCAGAAAGGAAGATGGCTAAGGAAGAAAAGAATAAAACAAAACTGAGTGAAGAAACGAATAAGCTAAGAAGTAAGAAGAAGCAAGCAAAGGAAAAAAAAAAAACAAAGAAAAGGTAAACCTGAGAAAAAAAATAAGGAATAAAGAAAATGATTTTGACAAATGAACACAGGAAGAAATTAAGGTGAAAATAACTGAAAGAGGAAAAAGTGAAAAGAAAGAAACAATGTTGAGAATAAAAGAAAAGAGGTAGAAAAATGAAAGAATGAAAAGAAAGAAACAAATCTGAGAAATAATGAAAGACATTTCCGAAAGAGAAAACCCCCAAAAACTACAACTAGCAGAAAACATTTACGGAATAGAAGAAAAGATTTAAAATGAAGCAATTATAAAAAAAACAAAAACAAACAATAAAGCAAAAAACAAAACAAAAACAATGAAATAAAAACGGAAGAAAACTGAAAAGCAAAAACATAGAAACAGGCACTAAAAGGATTATAGCAACAACAACAAACAATAACAAGATGGAAGAGGAAAATACCAAAAACAACATTCGAATCAACCAGGCTTATAATCGTTCTACTGCAGAAAACCACCTTCTCCTCGCTTGAAACAATATCGCACTCACTGAAAACCCGTCATCAAAAGCCAATTCATGTTTGGTTAACTTACGAGAAGCTTTTATAAGAAAATGGCAAAAATCCGATATATTTAAATGGACACTCGACCACACACATTATTTCTTTCATCTGACCCACGGGCGTGCCGATCAAATTTCCTTCCCAATAACAGAAGTGCATTATCTCGAAAAAAAGAAAAAGAAAACGAAAAAAGCAGTGATTCGACATCTAAGTGCTTGATAAAAAAAAAAACTAACAAAAACAAAAAAGCAAAAAAAAAAAACAAAAAAAAAACGAGAGAACCAATCATCATATTTACATTGTGTCAACTTCTAGATAAGAAACTGTGTCTCAAATTATACTGACTTTTTTTTATGGCAGCCTGACGCTAGAAATTCTACTGAGCGTGTGTAGCACATTCTTGATAAAAACTAACCGTAATTCAAAAATGTACTTTTTCATTATCGTTACTTATTTTATATATCATGTATGCATACTGGTCGAAACAGAATATTTGCATGTTTTACTTAACACTTTGGTGCAGATGATAGAATGAGTAGCGTTTGGAGTCACGCACAGGATGAAAACAATTACTTACCCACTTCCATACAAGATAGTATGTTTAACACAATGCCAAAATTAATATGCAACCCTGCACGCATAGACACGGGTCGGTTCATTTTTCCTTTCACCAGCACACTTGTCGTATCGATCTAAAACTTTCTGAGGTGCCTCTATTCATTTTTATTCTTCTTCTTCTATGTCAATTCAGAACGTAGGCGCTTACGGACCTCCATATCTTTCTATCCCTGGTGCCGCTTGCTTTATCCTGTTACTCCACCCGAACACCGCTCTGGCATCCACTTGCTCAGGCCTGGTCAAGTATGTTACTGGATGCTTTCCCCTGTCTTTATTTCCCTCTAACTGACCTGTGAGTATCAGATTCTCCAAGCCACTCTTCTTTGTTACATATCATAGCAACTTTAGCCGTCTTTTCCTGGTACTCATTATACATTACCTTTTCGTCTCCATCCTTTCCAAAACCTCATCATTGCTCACATGCTCGATCCTTGATAACCGCATCATTCTTCTGTAGAATCACATTTCGGTTACTTCAAGTGTTTCCTTCATCTGTTAGAACACTTCCCAGGTATTTAACTTTTTGTATCTGCCTGATTTTAATATCACCCACCCACTTTATATTTGGCATTTTGTGCTCCTTGTTTTGCTGATGAGCATGCATTTGCTATTCTTGTTTATTTGTAGTCCTTTCTTTTCACTTCCTTCAGCTAATTGCTGCAGGAGACCTGGTAGTTTCTTTTACCGTATCTACTATCAGCACTGCGTCATCTGCATATCTTATGTTGTTCAGTTTGTGGCCTCCGATGATGTATCCTAGCATGACTTCTAGTGTTCCCAGAATAGTCTCGCTTTACAAATTGAATAGATCCGGTGAAAAGACACATCCTTGTCTTACGCCCCTTTCAATCTTTGTATATCTGCTAAATTCGTTACCTGTCCGTATGCAGGCGGTTTGCTGCAAGTAGAGATTCTTGGTTGCTTTAATGTCTTTTCTAAATTTGTCGAGGTTGCTGAGCATTTCTATCAGTTTTTTGTGGCGTACTTTGTCGAACACATACTTCTACTGAAAAATTGTTTTGTAACACTATTTTTGCATGCGCAAAGATATAACACTATTTTAGCACGACGGAGCGAAAGAAATTATTATTAGTTTTACTATTAATTGTGCAGATTAATTGTTCGAATATGAGCGGAGAGAAAAATAAGCGTAATGGATAATAAAATTATTCATTCGGTTGCACTATGAACGCAGCTAATGAATTGTGAAGAGACAAATATTGCAAAATGAAATATGGGAAACTAAGTGAGTGAATTAAAAATATTTGCAGGTGTAGACAGCAGGTCTGACGAGGTCATCGCATCAGCCGGCCATTATTTGACAAAGCGGAAACAACGTACCATTGAAAGCACTGAGCCTTACAGCTGGTAAAAGTGGGAAGTAAGCCGTAGTCAAAAGATTGTTTCAGGAATGTCACAAATCTTTGATGAGGCCAAAGCGTTAAATCCTGAAATTCTCAATTTCCAATAAACAGATTTAAAACCTGAAAAATAAATGATGTAATCAGTTGCATCAATGGAAGAAGACACAAAGATGTGGTATCACCAGAAATATTGCTGCTTCATTGGTTAAACCAAAAGAAGGAAGTAACACCATCTGAAACTGCGAAGGCGTGAGTGATCTCATTGGCTAAAGATTTGATTTGCATGCCTTCCCCAAGAGAATTTGGGACAGGCGCGAAGGGTGGGGTGGGGCGGAACCCAATTGTTGCGCTGAGCTAAAACAGATAAGACAAATTACCGCCGCCGCTACTCACCACACACAAAGACAACCCTTCGGCAGTTTCCGTAAAGCTTCCGTGAAAAGCTCGAATAAGGCATTTTGAATCATTACAAACTTGAAAACTCCGACTGGAGTGACCAGACATTACCAACGAAAAGCTCAAAATAATGTTTAGAAGAAAGACAGTACTCTTAAAGAAATTGACGATTGTTATATTCTATTTCGTTTCGTTTCTTTTTGTTTGTATACTTTTTCTGCAACTTATTCAGGCGTCATACAATTTATTATTGGTGTCGTTTTCATTAACCCAACTGTGCGCGCGCGTCCGGTCTGGTTCAACTTGGTAAAAAGACAGCTAGCAAGATTTCAGCGTAACTTCCTTGAAATCAAAATTCACAACGTGAGCGAGGAATAACACCGTTATAATAGTCGACTTGAAGATCAGCTACTGTGTGAAAGCCATCAACGCCAAGCGGCTGGAGACCGTCGTCACACATTATTGTTCAATAAAAGTACATTTTCAACTTTTTATAAACAAAGGAAAGCACGTTTTTCTCAAGAAAATTATGAGATATTATTAGAAGAAATTTTAACTATCTTAAAAATAGGTATAATGACTCGAACCCAAGTATAACCTTTTTATCTATTTCAAACAAACAGATACTTACACGCACAAATTGATTAAAATGGGAAGACCTAAACAGAATCACAATCATTATTTGCTTTACATTGAATTCTTTACCAAGCCTGTTATTCTTCTTTTATGTACCCTGTCCTTTCAGGGCGATTATAGCCCTCCACATCTCCATATCACTGGTGGCTCTTAGCACGCTTTCTTCTGTTACCCGACCCAAAGATCGCTCTGCCATCCACGTGCTCAGGCTCAGGTTCGTCAGTATGTTACACCTGCTTTCCCCTGTCTCTCTTTCCCCCTATCTGACCTATGAGTATCAGATTCTCTAAGATTTTCTTTCTCACCACATGTCCCAAGAAATTCAGCTGTCTTTTCTTGATGCCCAGGAGAGACAGTGGAACGCAGCGTGAGACGTACTTGTTAGGTCTGAGCAAAATGATGGCGGAACGGGTATTAGAAGAGATACTGAGAGAAAAATATTGAGAGCTACAAGAGACAGAGCCAAGAGGAAATCCATGATCACCTGAGGGGACAGGGCACATGAAGAAGACACTGTTCGGACTCTTGTCTTTATATTTGTTGCCATATTAACGACATTTAGCTACTGTATGCTTTGATCTTTTTCACGTGATTAGAATTTCAAACAGAAACTTTTATTTCAATTACCGAGATAGATTGCTCTCGTTTCATAACTTATTCCTCTTCCTTCCTTCCTAATATTGAACTCACTATTTCTGACACGCCACTGGATCCAACCAAGGCATTTATCCACTGGGCCATGTTTTAGTATTTGTCTATATTTCTGAGATGAGGTAGTATTTACAGTATTCGGACTGATTATTCTTGCCATATTTTTTACGTTTCGGCCGTTGTAAGTTCCGGCCTACTTCAGGTGCTATGAATTTCGAACCGAACCCTTTATTACAACCACTGAGGTATATGAACTTGCGTAAAACCTCGATTGGAAGTCATGAGTTATCTCCCTTTAACGCTGCAAGTTAGTTGTTCACCACTGCTGTAGCCTGGTATTGAACTAATAGTCAAGTCAGGAACTAACCAACGTCTACATCCACTAGGCCATGTGTCCTGAAGAATAACTGAATCTTTGGGACTTGTAAGCCTAATGTCTACTAATCTTTTTTTACAAAAGTTCACATTGCAATTTTTGATGTTAATGGTGTTCTCTAGGATTTCTGATGATAATAGTTTTCTCTAGTATATTTTACCAGAAGAAGACCGAAACGTTGTACAAATGGCAACAAAGATTAGGACAATCGCCCGTAGTATGTAAATACTGTGGGCCATGTTTCCTTAAGAAATGCATTGTTAATATATATTTTTTATGATTATTTTACTCTAAGCGAGGCAGAAATCTCACTTGTGCGCAAGAGGTTACAGTGAGAGAATAAAAAAAAGGTACAGGGACGCCCAAATACCCTTGGGAAAGGTATTAATCCATCTCTTCCCTCCAGTTATGGGTCAAATAACAAGACGCATTGGGTTCTATAGACTTGGCTGGCAACCAGTTCAACACAGAAAGTAATGGCAACCTACTGCTGGATAATCTTCTACCTAGTTAGTCATGTCGCTTACGAGACATGATCGCCCAAATGTCTATCACGTATGACAGTCAACTGACTGACTGACAGAAAAGATAAGAGATGGATGAAATTCAAGTAGATAAAAGATAGCAATTGACGTGCATTTAAAATTTTGGAGATTGTCACTATCAGTGACCAAACAAACAAACTGGAAATGCGAGAAAAGAATCTGTTAGAGTAGAAGATACCTGTTTGCGCAATGTAAACAATGTATATATATCCATTAAGATAGATCTCCCTCGTCCCCTACGTATTATTAAGAAGGGTGTTGGACTCTTCCCAAGAATTGTTAATAAGTGGAACAAAGACCTGGGTAGATGCTTTCCCAAACACTAAATCATTATCTATCCTCCATATACCCGTAATCTTCACTTCCTAATATCTTTCATCTCTCAAGAATTATTCTGTAATCCGCTACTATGAGTGGTGCCTTGTACAGTTCAACCCTTTTTACAGAGTGTGCTTAAAATCTGGACACAGACAAAAATTAATATTTTCAAGAAATTGAATTTTCAACAACATTCTAAATATGTTTTTCATTATTTTTGTTGCAAATGTTGATGTCGTTTGCAAGTCGTCCGTGCATTGAACACTGCTGCCATATCTGGTCGGGTGCCCCTTCTATCCACCTAGGGGTCCTTGACAAAATCCAACGGAGAATCTGTAATGTGATCGATCCCGAATTAACAGCTCAGATACAGTCACTTTCTCACCGGGGCAATGTGGTTTCCCTGTGTCTCTTCTACAAATACTTTCACGGCTTTTGCTCAGATGAGCTGATCTCACTGGGTCCCCTATATATGAATTTACTACAGCCAAAAGATTAGCAACTAGGTCCCATCATCTTACTGTGAAACCAATTAAATGTAGACACAAATTTTACTCCATCAGCTTCCCGTCTGTTGAATTACGTCTAGTTTACTCGCTTTCCCGACAGCTACAATCTCCAAGAATTTATATGTAAAGTCAATAGTCAATAGTTATCTCCTTTCTGATCCTTCTTTTACCCACTTCCTGACTCTCCCTATAACCTATTATTCTTTTTCATAACTTTCATCCTATGTAACCCCCTGCCCATCAGTGACAATAGACTGCCTTGCATCATATTCTTTAGCCTACACCAGAAAACAAAGTCAGTTCTTTCTTCTTTTGAAAAAAAAACAATCATGTGGACGCAAAAAAAGGTAGTTCATAAATTTTTCTATGTGTCAAGACTTTATGCACATCTTGTAGATAGTGCACGCTATAGCTCTTCTACAAAATTTGAATTTCTGTCTTTTTCTCTGTGATACTAACGTTAGAAGAAACTTCTAAGAAGAATATTTTTCTTAATATCTACCAATTTATGAAGGAGACATCAAGGTGTTGACTTCCCTCAACAACTTCAATTTTTATATCTTCATGTCATTCGGCAATTTTCCATATCTTCAGAATCTTAAAAATGATTGAAACATTATCCAAAAACCTGAAAGAAAAAATATGGCCAGTCTGTCATAAAAACACTGCTACGAGTGTGCAGATTCGTCTCATTCGTGATGTTATGTTTTGGGGTCATGAGAAGTTACGAGTTTTTCAACATCATACTTGTTCACCCAAGAGACTCTAACGAAATAATGCTATTCTAGCAGGCGATCCAATCAGCATCAAGCGAACTTCAACAGACATATAACTGCCACTGCCGTTCATGAAATACCAAACGACCAATCAGAAACGTCATACATAACTGCCGCCTCAGCTAAGACGAAAAATAAGGAACAAACTGAATTCTCGTCTTTCACTTTTTAGAAAAAGATGTGAAATGACAGACACTTAAAATGCTCTCCTCCAGACTCAACAGAAATAATGAGCTAATCTTACTGGGTACATTTTATCGAGCTTACGGCCATATCACGTTAAATACACCGGTTCTCGCTCGATCACGGAAGTTAAGCAGCGGTGAGCCTGGTCAGTACTTAGATGGGTGACCGCTTGGGAATACTAGGTGCTGTAAGCGTTTAGTGACGGATGTGCGTTGTGGTGCAGTGAATATCGGCTCGGAAAGAGAAATCGGTGAGCCGAGTTTAAATTCCAGTTGAATAACCTGCATTCACTTAAGCACTGGTACACTTGGGAAATGTATTAATCCGTCCTCTAGTTATGGGTTAAATAACAGGTTAGGACTTGGGGACCCTGCCCTTAAAAACAAAACCCAATAAATCTTGATACTCGAAAATAAAAAAGTATTACTAGACACAAAAGTTATATAAAAACAACAATAAATTGTTGAAAGAAAAAGGTATTACCAGCAATAAATAAATAAAAATTTAGTTGGCACTAAATGACCCGCCGAGGCTGATCTAAACTTATTTATAAATGGAACTTTGTCTGTGTGTGTGTGTTTGTGTCCGTTACCTATAGACTCCGAAACGGCTGAACCGATTTTCTTGAGAATTTACACAGTTGTACTATACGTGTCTGCGAGTGTTCTTAGCTAGGTTTTGTGTCAAGGTACCCCAGATAAATATCGAAAATCGATAATCGATAAAATTGGGTTATAGAAGGAGTGGTCCGATTTTAATCAAATTTGATACACTCATAGAAAAAGACATAAGAAACGATATTCAAGAATTTCAAGGTTGCAGTTCTTACAACAGTGCAAAAAATCGATTATATATATATATATATATATATATATATATATATATATAAATAAAAGGCAAGATGCTTGTGTGTATGTCTGTTTATCTGCCTCTATATCTGTATTTTTTTCAGCCCTTTTATTTTAGTTTTTCCTCGGGTTTGGCTCTAAGTAGGTATAATTGTAGTTCATAGTCTCAGCCTTGATGCCATTTACTCAGAGGACTTATGTAGCCTTCAAAATTCAGTTTGCGACGATAAAAACGTATTTGATATCGATACCAGGAAATCAAAATTTGGCTTAACTCGATTCATTTTTCTTTCAGTTTACGGTTTTGCGTTAACTGGAAACAATTACTGCCTTTTAGTCTTTCGTGCCAACTTACAAAGAGTCTGAGATCCATGACCATGGATTAGTTTTAAAGCTTTCATTAAACCCGAGCAACACCGGGCTATACTGCTAGTACACACATAGATATACAGATAACGAATACATTAAGAACAGACTGATGTATATATATATATATATATATATATATATATGTATATATATATATATATATATATATATATATAGATAGATAGATATGAGGAGACTGAGGCTAGATTAGATAGATACAAACACGCCGAAATATTTCGATATGAACAGAGTTATATATATATATATATATATATATAGATAGATAGATAGATAGATAGATAGATAGATATACCGTATATTCTGCATGATCCCTCTCAGTTTCCTGCCTCTAGCTAAATTCCGACCATGTCCACATTCTCTAGATACACAGAAGCTCCATCTTCGCAATTAAGCGTTCCTCCTAATAAAATATATTACATTTTCAGTGAATACATGTACATACCCTCCTGAGTCATGATTTTCATCATCCTTTGTACAGACACAATATATATATATATATATATATATATAATTTGTAGAATGCTTCCAGGCACGATTGAACAGTGGAAATGCAATGTTGCAATGAAGCCACCTTTCGCTTGTTCAAGTAAACATTCCTTGTGTACTGTGAATATAGGGTCACATGTAAATGTGAAGAGAAACCAGTGTAAATATCGTTGAGTTAGGTCTTCGTTGGTGTTTCTTGTTTGAGCCCCGGGCAAAGAATACCACTGAGATGAATGACTGTTGTCTCGCCGATGTCTTGTTGTTTGTGATACTGGATGAATGTCTGCGAAATTAATCGTGTCTGTATGTCGTGGTTGGATCGATGACCGGGGAAGCGAGATAAATGCCTTGATTCTGTATCGGTTCGTATCTCTCACTCAGAGAAAAACGAACATAATCCGCCCCACCCGCAAAGTTCTAACATATAAGTTTATATATAAAAAGAAATAAGTGATGCTTAAGTACTTGCTAATTATTTTATGTCATGTTTTAGGACGTCGATAAAAATGGCTCTCCACCGCTTCCTGTTTCTTAGTTACTTTATTTCTTGGCTGTTTTTGTCACTTTCCTGCTAACAATTCATATAATCACGATATCTAATCTTTTTTGTGGCCTTCAACTGAGTGTTAAATTCACTGCGCCCCTTTTCCTCATTATGTAACCTCGTGATATCAAACATAATGTTCTGTTTGTTAATAGCAGTTTCCTCGTAGTTCCTATTCCCATAAAACTTTCTCTTTATTCACATGTTCTTAACACATCACTGAATAAGTAAGATGGAGCCATAAATTAAAAATCAATATGATTTTTAGGAAGCACTAACCTTCAAATGGCACATGACAAAATTTGGGCCCAATTGGATTTTTAGTTTACAAATTACAATTATTTAAGTAAAGCTACTGTCGCAAATTTTCAAAACAGTGGTAAAATCTGAAATTTGTGTTTTGATAAAGTTTTGCTTTCTGCTCCGTGGTTAAACGCGGTCGTACAGACACGAATGATGTTGAACGGTGAGATCTCCCAAAACCGTCAGTTGTCCTGGAAAACACCCCAAAATCTGCAGACCCATTTTGACGCTCGCAAATTAAGGTTGCTTGAGATGTCATAGTAGTTGATCATAAGAATCAGGGTATGATATATATATATATATATATATATATATATATATATATATGTATATGTGTGTGTGTGTGTGTGTGTGTGTGTGTATGTGTGTGTGTGTGTGTGTGAATAAATATCCATATGGGTATATAGATACACATATAAATAAATATTTTTTTGTGTTAATAGATGTAATATAGCAGAGCTATTAAGTATACAAAAGCGCGACTTGGAGTTTTATGCACTTAAATTTTATTTTAGTTTTAGAGAAAAGCAATGAAAATACAACCATAAATTGTCTTTAAATAGTAATAAATACAAGAATAGCACTGCGCTCTTCAAATATTTTGGCAATTAATATGCAATAACTAAAATTCAATTATTACATGGGACGGCAGGAAACCAAATCTTATAAGGGAGTAAGAAATTAACGTAACTTAACCCTTTTAAAAAAATGTCATCTTAAAAGATATAAATGACTCTAATTTATTAATCAAAAGAAGTGAACTGATGACCACATGTAAACATAGAAATAAGTATCTGTTTCAATCCTTAAACCCAGATTAATATAGATCCACCTATATTTGTCTATACTTCTGAGATCAGGTAGTAATTTTACACTATTTACATTGTTCGGACTACTGTCCTAATTTTTAATGCAATGTTTACAACTTTTCAGGCGTTGTACGTTCCGGCCTTCTTCAGACGCTAAGAATTTCGAACCGAACCCTTTATTACGATTAATGGGGTAGATCATTATCATTTCATGTGCGATGCCACTTCTGGTAGCCGTCTAGTTATCTTTCTTTAACTTAATACTCCAGCTTCTTTGTTCACAACTGCTGTAGCCTGGTATTGATCTGACAACGCTTTGGGTCAGGACACTGGCATTAACCAACGTTTATATCCACTGGACCAGGTGTCCTTGAGTGACCCTAAAACTGTTTTTTTTTTCTTTTATATTTTTTCAACGATTTTGTTTTCTAATATCGTGGTTAGTTAGTTAAGTGCCATACGTGAAACACGCTTGGGCGATCATGTCTCGAAAGAGACATGACTGACTGGGCCGAACATTATCCCGCAGTAGGCAGCCATTGCATTCTGCGGTAGATTGGTTGTCAGCCAAGGATATAGAACCCAATCTCTCCTGTTATTTAGCACATAACTGGAAGGAAGAGACGGATTAATACCTTTCCCAAAGGTCTTTGCGCGTACGTGAATGCAATGAATGTAATTGGAATTTGAACTCGGCTCCCCGATTTCTCGATCCGAGCCCATATCCACTGCTTCACAACACACATCGTGGTTAGTTTTTCAGGAAAAAATATACATTCGATAAATTTAAGAAAATGGCATCTTAGTTTTGATGAATTAAAACAGACTTAAACAACGCGAAAACCGAGAATAAATATTCAAATCTAGAAACGGTCACTTCATAATAAGCACATGATGATTGCATAGTGCATAAAACTCCGAGTTGGGATATAGACGTAGAATGCTAAGCATATTTATTACTAGATAGATAAAAAGATAGATAGATAGATAGATAGATAGATAGATAGATAGATAGATAGATGGATCTGAATAGACTGTGATAGATAGATAGATAGATAGATAGATAGATAGATAGATAGATAGATCTGAATAGACTGTGATAGATAGATAGATAGATAGATAGATAGACATGCTGAAATAGATAGATAGATAGATAGATAGATAGATAGATCTAAATAGACTGCATGATAGATAGATAGATAGATAGATAGATAGATAGATAGATCTAGATAGACTGTGATAGATAGATAGATAGATAGATAGATAGATAGATCTGAATAGACTGTGATAGATAGATAGATAGATAGATAGATAGATAGATAGATAGATAGATAGATGAATGAGCATACTGAAATAGATAGATAGATAGATCTGAATAGAGTGTGATAGATAGATAGATAGATAGATAGATAGATAGATAGATAGATAGATAGATGAATCTAAATAGACTGTGATAGATAGATAGATAGATAGATAGATAGATAGATAGATAGATAGATAAGCATATTGAAATAGATATATAGATAGATCTGAATAGACTGTGATAGATAGATAGATAGATAGATAGATAGATAGATAGATGAATAGACTGTGATAGATAGATAGATAGATAGATAGATAGATAGATAGATAGATAGATAGATCTAAATAGACTGTGATAGATAGATAGATAGATAGATAGATAGATAGATAGATAGATAGATAGATAGATAGATAGGCATATTGAAATAGATATATAGATAGATCTGAATAGACTGTGATAGATAGATAGATAGATAGATAGATAGATAGATAGATAGATGAATAGATGATAGATAGATAGATAGATAGATAGATAGATAGATAGATAGATAGATGAATGAATGAATAGACTATGATAGATAGATAGATAGATAGATAGATAGATAGATAGATAGATAGATAGATAGACTGTGATAGATAGATAGATAGATAGATAGATAGATAGATAGGCATACTGAAATAGATAGATAGATAGATAGATAGATAGATAGATAGATAGATAGATAGATAGATAGATCTAAATAGACTGTGATAGATAGATAGATAGATAGATAGATAGATAGATAGATCTAGATAGACTGTGATAGATAGATAGATAGATAGATAGATAGATAGATCTGAATAGACTGATAGATAGATAGATAGATAGATAGATAGATAGATAGATAGATAGATAGGCATATGGAAATAGATAGATAGATAGATAGATAGTGTGCTAGATAGATAGATAGATAGATAGATAGATAGATAGATAGATAGATAGATAGATAGATAGATAGAAATAGACTGTGATAGATAGATAGATAGATAGATAGATAGATAGATAGATAGATAGATAGGCATATTGAAATAGATATATAGATAGATCTGAATAGACTGTGATAGATAGATAGATAGATAGATAGATAGAATAGATCGAATAGACTGATAGATAGATAGATAGATAGATAGATAGATAGATAGATAGATAGATAGATCTGAATAGACTGTGATAGATAGATAGATAGATAGATAGATAGATAGACTGAATAGACTGTGATAGATAGATAGATAGATAGATAGATAGATAGATAGATAGATAGATAGATCTGAATAGACTGTGATAGATAGATAGATAGATAGATAGATAGATAGATAGATAGATCTGAATAGACTGTGATAGATAGATAGATAGATAGATAGATAGATAGATAGATAGATAGATAGACGAACTTAAATCACTGGTGCCCACTAGAAGTGAATATGCATGAGATAGTAGATTGGCATCTAGGTCCTACCCTTTTACAGTGAAACCGATGAAATGTAACCGCAATTTCTACTCCAACAGCTTCTTTCCTCTCACTTCCCGCCTGTGGAATTCCCTACCGCATGCTTGCTTCCCCGACGGCTAAAACCTCCAGGAGTTTAAATGTAGGGTCAATAAACACCTCCTAACACTAACTCACACCCACTTTCTCCAACTCTATCCCTATGTACATCCTAACTCGTCTATCACCCTCCTTCTGGCCTTTCCTATACCCAATCCCTCTATGTAACCCTCTGCGCTATAGTGGCAGTGGAATGCCTTGCTTGGGGTGACACGATTAAAAAAAGAGATAGAACACGCTAATGTAGGGACAGTCATGTAATGATCATACGAAGAATAAAACCTTCATGCAGTCGGGAAACGAATTGCTTTCTTATCGCCAATTTTCATTTACAGTAATTCTCAGTTGTCTCATATGAACGTAGCAAATTGATTGTTCATTCGAAATGAGGAAGCAGGAAGCCGGGAAAACCTCACAAAGTTTTGTGAAAAATCTTATTAAAAAACCAACAAAATTACCCGGTTTGGATATTGTAACGGCACAATCAAATCCCGATTGGTGTTTTAATATTACCAATGATTATCTATAAATTACGATTCACATTTCATTCAACTCAATTTTGCAGAAATTTAAAATCTTCAAATTCTATGTAAGAATAATTTCAGAGATAATTTGATTATATCTTCTTATATCCATTAAAATGACCGGTTAAACGAGACTTTTTAAATTGAAAATCAGAAACATCACAACTAGGTCCAGACACTTAGTGGCCACTCGATATAGATGTTTACAGAGCAAGGCACAGTTTATATGAATAGGAGGGACGATAATGGTTAGCCCTACACTTGAACAGGTTAGGATTGTAGCGATAGGGGAAATATCCGCTTAGAAGTCTGTACTACAAAACAGTGATTCGCGGGAAGAATCCTCTTAAGTTGAACTTACTTCTTAGCAATTGAGTACGGATGGAATGAGACGTTTTCTCCAATGTGAGCGGCATGGTAGGTTCTAGCCGTGAAGATTAGTCTTGGCGAAACCAAGGAATGATTCGTTCAAGCATTTTTCAAGAGAGTAGCGATAGAGTTGTGAGGGTTTTCTTTTTCTCGTCTGAGAAAGGGGGTTACAGGGTGGAAAATAATTTGTCACCCACAAAGACGGTGAGAGGATTTTAGAAGCTGTCGAAGCTTGGATGTGAAGGGAGAGCATCTCATGCCCACATATGACAGCAGTACTTCATTTTAGGCTGCATCTGGCTCTTATACAGATGGAGTATGGCACGTGGAGTCGGGTAATTACTAGAGCTGTACAAGGAACCAACCAGTTTTCGTATATCTTTTCCGATGGATCATACGTGATGTGGCCCTGGGAAAAGGTCACAAGAAAAACTCGGACACGGTATATGGTTAGAAACAATATTATATTACAAAAGAGAAACAGTGTACAGAAGAAATAGAATATATTAGTACTTAGCGACGGGACGGCGTACTAACAAATGAGTATCGTAGCTGCTGCTACTTACTACCCCAGAGAGTAGATAACTGTCAATATTTATGTAGTTCGGTAGAGTTCATATTAGTGTGTAGGTAATTCCCCACAACAATATGTAAGAATTTCACTTGATGATTCAATAGTTGCGCAAAACACGGGGCCTCTCGGATCTCCGAGTGTTCATCCACTCGGCGATGATAAAATTTAATTAATTTGATTTTCGAAGCATTGAATGTAACCAGTCTGATTTTCCACATTGACATAATAGAGGTAGTTCTAAAGAGAGATTAGTCGCGGTTCTCTGGTCATCAGAAGTTTTGGAGGTGTACTCATATATCTGGATGTGCTTTGTGGTGTTTGTGGATATAGGCACGAAAAAATAAATCAGAGAACCGGGTTTGAATTCCAGTCGATTTCGTTGTATTCACATACGCACAAATACCCTTGGAAAAAGTAGGAATCCATTGCTTCTCCTTCCAGATGTGGGTTAAATGTTATTACAGATTAGGTCTTATAACCTTGGTTGGCAACCAGTCTACCGCAGAAAGTAATGACAAACTACTGCTGGGGAATTTTCTGCTCAGTCAGTCGTGTCTCTTTCTTTAGGCAGATCATTTATGTAAAGTAAAATGAGGGTTATTCTGAGGAGTTACCCCTGAGGCACGCCTGCGTCGGTTACTGTGGTTCTGAGAATTAGCTGTTAAAAATTGCTTTAAGAAACATACTCATTAGGAAGGATTTTATTGTTGAATGGACACTTCTATGGATTACTAGAAAGATAGCTTGATCAGCAATCATTTTTGCCACATCTTGTAAAGAGATTTCGAAATATCTGATATTATAGAACTTGTGGTGTATTTGTTGCCCAGTGCTACACTTATTCTGTGTGTAACGGTGAGTAAGATATCAGGGGATCGGTTTGACTGAAACTCGTACGCCAGAAATTGTGCAGAGGATTCGGAAGGAGTAGGATGAGTTTAATGATGATTACGAAGGTATTTGGAGGAGTCACTATTGATGGTGACGTTATGCCACCAATTATCTTTCCAGAAGGCCTCAGATTTAATCGAGAGGTATGCATCAAATGCCTTGAATTGGAGGTGTTGCCCTGAGTTAAGACCGTAGCTGATAGAAGATCTATGTCTCGAAACAGCACTCTGCACCATACCATTCATACAGGAGAGCCCAGTCATGGCTATCAGACAATTTCTGTGACCACATCACTCCTTACGTCTGGCCACCTAAATGCCCTTGATTATTCTACGTAAGGCAAAGTTAAGGGAAAGACCTACAAAAATTCTTGTAACACCAGAAATGAGCTAAAAACAAGGATTATGGTAGTATTAGTATTAGTTGTATGCGAACCGGCGATATTTTCAGTTACGCGATACTAATATAAACATACGCTGCCGTAGCACGTGTAGTAAAGCGAAAGACAAGTTACATGATAATAACAAATAGGCATTTAATATAACAAAAACAAATACAATACATTAAGAATGTTTAAGTACGTCTCAAAACAAGAACAATTTTCATGTTGTCAAAATGGACATGAATGTTTTTAGCAAGAATAGATAAGAAACGACATACCGTTACGCCATCAATCGGTCCTCGTGGCTAAGGCCTGGAAGGGAACTGACCTCAGATAAAAAAAGAGTTCCTCAAAAAGGAAGACAGCTGTTGTTCCTCTTAAGGGAAGACAATTATTATCTCACCAACTTATTCCGGAAGAGCTGCAAGTGATTCCGAGGATCTGGTTGAAATCAATTAGGATTTTATTGAATAAATTTTCCTTTTTGTCTTTCAAGATATATTTTTTGTAATTTTGGTAAATATATCTGCTATAATGAAATGCCAGTGTTACTTTGATTTCTTCATCATTTAGACGACAATTCATCCATCGTAGGATGTAGGTGCTCAGCAACCTTCTTTTTCAGAGAGTTCTTATCCTCATGCACACTCCCTTCTATGTATGTTGTCCCCAAAAAACAGTCTGTCTACCCAATGTGAAGAGGTTATCGGAAAAAAAAACAAATGATCTGTGGTGCATATAACATCAGGATGATCTCCAGAAGTGGTTCTACACTTCGCTGGTACCTCTCTCGAGTAAGACCCCTAACAGAGAAGGACATGACTAAGGACCCTGTGTACACCATTCAATGTAGCTGTGGAAAGAAATATAAAGGAGAAACAGGCAGCCCACTTTAGGTAAGACAACAAGAACACCGCAAGGCCGTAACACGAGGAGAGATAGAAAAATCAGGGGTAGCTGACCATATATGGAGGGAGAAAGGGGATCCCTATTATTTGAAATAATAGATAGAGAACGCCACTGAAACTACGTAAACTTAATGAATCAGCACATATGCTAGGTTGCAAAAATCTCCTAGCCAACCAAATATAGAAATGAACACAATATGGAAACTGGTAATACGGCGTGCCAGCGAAAAATATTGGTGTCAAGAATTGCAATATGAGCTCTGGGAAAAATATACTAGAGAAAACTATTAACATCAAAAAATACTTGCGAAAACCATTAACATCAAAAATATTGCAATATGAACTCTGGTAAAAAAGGGTTACTGAACATTAGGTTTATAAATCCCAAAAAATCAGTTGTTTTTGTCCGTAAGGACACGTAGATATAGATGTTGGTTAGTTCCTATGAATTGACCCAAAGAGCTGTGAGTTCAATACCAGGCTACAGCAGTGGTGAACGAGTTACGTACAGGGTTAGGAGGAGATAACTCATCACTACCAGAAGAGGCACTACTACGCAAGGAATAAAGTTCATATTTTAATAAAGGGTTCGGTTTGAAATTTGGCCATACAAATGGCAACAAAGATGAGGGCAATAGTAAATACTGTAAATATTATTATAGGTCAATCTTCTGTCTAGTCAGTCTTGAATCGAGAGGCACATCGTCGTCAAGTGTGCATCACTGACTGATATCACAATTAAGTCACTTTATTTTGATTTGTCTATTTCACTCTTAATATGTCCTATAAATTTATTATCCTTTTCAAATTTTATTGCCAGTTTCATTTTCTAGATAGTACGATACCCTCAAATAAGTTTAAAATTGATAGAATTTCTTAGAACACTGAAAAAGTTTAGTAGAAGAAAATGCTAATAAACGTTTCGAGGAATGTTGCTTGTAAATTTCAATGAGTCTAAGAAGCTGCTGTCTGTCAATCATCACAGGCAACCCCTCCAGCCTCCCATAAGCATGGACCAAACGAGTCTCCCTGAGAGCAATATACCGCGCCTCCTCGGCCTTACCCTATCTTTTGACCTCAAGTGGAGCCGTTACATTGAGTCAATAACTAAATCCACTGCTAGGAAGGTTGGGTCACTGTGTCGGGCCAGGATGTTTTTTTCGCCTGAATGCATCTTTCACATATAGATATTAACCATCCGTCCGTACATGGAATACTGCTGACATATATGGTCAGGCGCCCCAGCTGTTCATCTCAGTGTACTTGACAGGCTCCAAAGGAGAATCAGTAATATGATAGGTATCGATCTGGGGGCTCGACTCCAGCCACTTTCTCACCGACGTAAAGTGGCTCCCCTCTATTTGTTCTATAAATATTTTCATGGCTTCTGCTCTGACGAACTTAAGTCGCTGGTGCTTCTGCCACATGAGCTTACGCGTGCAACCAGACTGGCAACTGGGTCTCGCCCATTTACAGTCAGATCAACCAAATGCAGCCGACTATTCTACTCTAACAGCTTCTTTACTCGCACTTCCCGCCTGTAGAACTATCACCCATATTCTTGCTTTCCTGACGGCTACAGCCTCCAGGAATTTAAATGTCAATACCTATCTCTTAACCACTTGACTCCGGTTCTTTCTACATCAACCTCTATATCTTTTCCTTTCTCTCTACCTTTGCAACTCTCATCACACCTGTATTTCCATCCTTCTCTTGATTCCTTCTCTGACACACCCTGGTAAGTGGTTGGTCTTTCTCTTTACTCCCCTCCTATTTAATCTTTTCTCTTTTTTTATCCCCTTGTGCATCAGTGGCGTTCACGGCCGGCTTGGGGTAGATCGATTAAAAAAAATTGTTTCTAATATCCAAATGATAATGGAGGTAAGCACGCTCAAGGAATAATGAATGTTCCGAATTTTTATAAGACTTCTTCATGAAATATTGTGAGTTGTACTGTTTCTTATTTACTGCATAAATATGCTCTGTGCACATGAAGAGAAATCGGTTTGCAATTGTCGTAAAACAGTATGACTGAAACCGAATTTTTTTTAAGACAAAACAATTCGTCTCTCGACACAAGGCACCTTCTTAACTTCTTTATCTATCTATCTATCTATCTATCTATCTATCTATCTATCTGATTTATTTATCCATCTCAGTCTGCTCATTACTATATATCTGTTTATTTCTGTCAGTCTTTTATTATATATTCACTAGCAGTATAGCCCGGCGTTGCTCGGATGTAATGAAAGCTTTAAAACTAATCCATGCTCCTGGAGCTCAGACTCTTTGGACGTTGACACGAAAGACTAAAAAGCAATAGTTGTTTCCAGTTAAAGCGAAACCGTAGACTGATAGAAAAATGAATGGATGTAAGTCAAATTTTGATTTCCTGGTATTGATATCAAATAAGTTTTTTCGTCGTAAACTGAATTTTGAAGGCTAAATAAGTCCTCTGAGTAAATGGTATCATGGCTGAAACTAAGAACTACAATTATACCTACTTAGAGCCAAACCCGAAGCAAAAACTAAAATAAAAGGGTTGAAAAAATACAGATATAGAAGCAGATAAAGAGACACACACACAAACATCTTGCCTTATATATATATATATATATATATATATATATATATATATATTATCGATTTTCTGCACAATTGTAAGAACTGCAACCTTTAAACTTCTGAATATCATTTCGTATGTCTTTGTTTATGAGTGTATCAAATTTGATTAAAATCGGACCACTCCTTCTATAACACGATTTTTCGATTATCGATTTTCGATATTTATCCGGGTACCTCGACACAAAACCTAGCTAAGAACATTCACAGACGCTTATAATACAACTGTGTGAATTTTCAAGACAATCGGTTTAGCCGTTTCGGAGTCTATAGGTAACGGACACACACACACACACAGACACACACACAGAGACAAAGTTCCATTTATAAATAAGTTTAGATCTCAATTTATCAGTCTGCTCATTACTGTTTATCTGTTTATTTATGTCAGTCTGTTTATATAAATATCTATTAGTTCATTCATATCTATCTATCTATCTATCTATCTATCTATCTATCTATCTGTTCATGTCTCTCTTTCTCTCGCTCTCTCTTTCTACCTAGTCCTACCTATGATTCGCTGTGTTTTTCTTTTTCTTTTTATCCGTTGTAAGTAAAAACCCCAAATTAATCGCACGCCAAAATGCTTTTGTTTTTATAACCTCATCAAGCAATTCCTTTTCTTTTTCTCTCGCTAAACAGTTTTTGTGAATCTTCATCGTCATTCTTCCTCCTTTCTCCAATGAAAACCAATGCAGGAAGCGAACGCGTTTTTGTGGTTCTCCTGCTGATGCATAAAGAAAAAAAGTAAAAGCACTTTTATGGTCCCTTCTTTTTACTGTGGATCTGCTTCCTGTAAGTAAATTACCATTTTTTTTGCCGTTAGAAGATTGCATTGTAAAAGAATCATAAAGATTTCTTTCTCATTCGACCGAACTGACTCGACTCTTCTCTTGTACGGCAAGAAAACACGTTAAATATGATTATTTGCCTCCGGTATCGTTAAAAATATTAGGACTCTTTCATTTACTATTTACATTTTTTCATGTTTTACATTTGGTTTTACATTTAAAAATCTTTTAGCTTTAAGAATAAGAATACTTAACTCGTAAAAAAAGTATTCGTTTATTGGAAGAAAATAACAACGACATTAGTTGCTGACAAAAGACATTGTCAGCAAGAATACGTAGCCGGGAAATCTCTGAGAATTTATAACCCAAATGTAGACATGCCAGAAGAACAAACCAAAAGATCGTAGAAGAGGGAGATGATATGTGTAACCATCATTTCTTGGGGCGTTTAAATGCCCCGCGAAAAAATTCAGGTATATTGTCATATCCCACCTTTAGTAAACAGGGTTCGGGTCATTACCCAGAATTCTGCACGAATTCAACCTTATCAGTTTGTCACATGATTTGCCGAAGGGTAGAGCTTCGTCTGGGGAAAAGCAGACAAGTGCTTGACCATACCTCGACAGCGTCTGCGGGGAATTTTTGCCAAAGCATACGCACAAGTTTCACTCGATTCTCTGTCTGTGGACTGTGACTCGGCTGAAAAAAAAAAAGAAGACAGGCTTAGTGCCGATCCCTTGTATGTTTCACAATCTCCCTGCAGATTAATAGAAGTCTTGAGGTAATAGAAAATTAGTTCTCGCCGTCCTGTGGCTATCGGCCGAGATAGAACTCACTACACCCCTCCAGTATCCCCTGTGCATTTGGAACCCTGGCGCAGTTTTGCAGCGAAATTCTTATCTTATCAAATAGCTAAATACTTGATGCTTCACCAGGGCTACCAAGGGTGTTTTTATTGTGACACCAACACTAGATGGGTTGCTTCCAGTCCCCATCCAGTTATTTAACCCATAACTGGATGGAAGTGACGGATTAATACCTTTCCCAAGGATACCAGTGCTTAAGTGAATGCAGGGTACTCAACTGGAATTCGAACTCGGCTCACCGATTTCTCTTTCCAAGCTGATATCCACTGCACCACAACGCACATCACAGCGCCTGGTATTCACAAGTGGTCACCCATCTAAGTACTGACCAGGCTCAACGTTGCTTAACTTCGGTGATCGATCGAGAACCAGTGTATTCAACGTGATATGCCGTAAGCTAAATTAGTTATACAGAAGGATGCTGAAAATACCATGGGCGCAATAAATAAACAATGAAATTTTGTTTCAGTTTTGTTTAACGGCATATCAACACCTTTGTGGGTTATTTAATGCCAAAAAGGTGGGGTTTTAAGGTATTTTTTTTAAATTTTCGGTTATAGTGAGAAGATTGATTTAGTTAGAGTTTAGTGAAAAGATTTTTTGTAATTTTTTTTAATTTTAGAAAATGGAAATGTCTTCTAGCTTTGTATTCTAAAATGTATTGCTAGTAATAATCTTTTCCTTCATAGTTTTTCTTTAAAAATGTATATCTTTCTATAAAAGTCTATTTTTATAATTTCATTGTGATTTGACCAAAGTTTGGGGGGTTAACTATTTCCCATAGCTGGGACCCTAACAGGTGCTACCACTCCGGGTCAGGATGGACCTGGGAACAACATCAATTAAGAGGTGGTTCTATGCTCCTCACAACCTCCCAATCAGAGGCCTTGCTGCCGGATGCAGTTTACCGTCATACACAAGTCCTGAAATTTTTTTAATGAAAATGAAAATAAAAAGAACACTAATACTCAGAATCAAAAAGTGATAGCTGAAATTTCTTGGCCAAAGCGGTTTGGAGAATTTGACACTCAAATGACATTAAGGATTGAAAGAAGTAGAGGCCCACCTATGTGACGAGGCTCTGCACATAGATGGCTTTCATGGAAGTAACTATAACACAGTGAGAGGCTCGCAACTCCTCCGCTTGTGAAAGTGAGGTTGAAAGTGGGGAAAATAATTATTCTCCATCAAGTTAAACGAGATGCTTCCCAAAATTATCAAGTTTGCAAAATGGGAACTGCACTTCTCCTGCATAAATACGAGAGCAATATTCTGAAATCTTATTTGAGAGGAAATTAAAAAGCTTGAAGGGAAATAAAAAGCGAGAAGTTCTGATTATATGAATATTGTTCGAAAACAATTATTCAAAATCAATTATTTGAAAAACATTTATTTGAATTGTTAATTTGTTTCAATAAAAATTAAGCGTAAGTACAATTATACTAAATGGTAATTATTCGAAATGCAAAATTAATTATTGCAACAAAAATTTAAGAGTAAATCCACAAACAATAATTATTCGAAATACACATATCTTTAATAAAACAATTTAGCAAGCAAATATTCTTATCACTTGTAGTAATATGGTACTTCAACTTATATGATACTGAATGTGCAATGTTGTGCATTGGATATTGACTCGATATCGGATATCGACCGAGTTCGAATTCCAGTTGAATTCGTTGCATTCACTTACGCGCAAATCCTCCTGGAAAAAATAATTAATCCGTTTCTTCTTAATCCAATTCTGTAGCCTTGGTTGACAACCAGTCTAATGCAGAAAGTAACTGCAACCTAGAACTGGAAAATTTTCTGCCCATTCAGCCATGTGTCTCTCGAGACATGATCACCCAAGCATGTATCACGTCTGACCCTTAACTGACTGTATGATACTGTACGGAAATAGGCAAGTGCTGAACAGTACACGTTAAAAAATGACACTAAGTTTTTAAGTTTTCTGTTTATTTGTTGAGTTTCTTGACATTTTGGCTGTGTTCTTACATTTGAAATATTAAATTCTTACAGTCCTCTTCTCTTCTGAGAGCGTCTAAGAATTTCCATATTATGAGATAATAACTTGTAACTTGCAGCAATTAGTACTGCACAATAACATGTGTATCAAATGAACTGTTCTGGTGTCCAGTTTTTGTGCTCTCTTCCCCATGCTAGTCTCTTATTATTGGCTGGCCGAAGCAAAGGCTTCCTGGCTGCCTTGTAAAATTTTGAAAAGTAATATTAACAAAAGAACCGTTCTATTTTCATTTAGAATTATCCACGTGGCAATAAATACTAAGAATAGTATGTAATACATACTTTTTTAAAAACTGGGGTAGCCTATAATTATGTCGGTAGTATATATATATATATATATATATATATAGTCATCCGCAGACAGATCTGTTTCACAGCTCATCCGCAGACAGATCTATATCACAGCTCATCAGTATGTTTAGGCTCTGATTGCTTTTAACCCAGGATTGAAACCCGACCGAATGTACATATATATATATATATATATATATATATATATATATATATATATGCTGTTCTGAATATTTTTGAGAAGTTTTGTTAGTAAATTATGTGTAATTTGCCAATGTTTAAATCGGTAATCCAAAGGGGATATCGTTAATTGATCTGACACGAATGATTTTACATTTCAAACGAAGCTAAATCAAACCTTATAAACACAATATATCGGTTATTAATCTATTTTGTAAATCTCTGGAATATTCCGTAAAATAAGACACAACACATAAGAAAGACAGAAAGTCACAAGAAAAAAAATGTATATTAAAATTCCAGTTTTATCATTCAAATGACGTCAAGTTAGTAGATTTCCGTCAGTCAGTTACGTGTCGTCACTGATACACGCTTGGGCGATCATGTGTCGAAAGAGACATGACTGATTGGACAGAAGATTTTCCTGAAAAAGGTTGCCATTACTTTCTACGGTAGACTGGTTGCCAATCAAAGCTAGAAAACCCTATCTATCCTGATATTTAACCAATAACTGGAGGGTGAAGAGACGGATTAATACCATTCCCAAGGGTATTTGTGCGTAAATGAATTGAACTGGAATTTGAACTTGGTTCGACTGATTTCACATTCCGAGCCGATGTCCACTGCACCACAAGGCACATACCGATAATATAAAATATCTAATTTAGAAATTTGAACGAGTTAATAAAAATAAACAGAACATGTCGATATTGTTCAGCTAAACATTTTTTTTAGAATCATATCGCCCCAAGCAACGCATTTTATTGCCACTAATTTGCAGGGAGTTACATAGGAGGAACGTTATGAGAAAGAGTGACTGGTTATAGGGTTTGTCAGGAAGTGGGCAAGAGAAGGATGAGAATACTGATAAGAGTGGAGTGGACGGAGAAAGGAGCATGAGAGAGAGAGGATGAAGGTTAGTGAGATAGAAAATGTCCATGAATTCATCTTATATTTAAAAAATAAATCAATTTCTCCATTTATTTTTACATATCACCTGAAGAAGAACAGTATTGTTCTGAAGCATGAAAGTGTTTGTGTAGTCATATTATACTTTCATAAACCATTGTTATAACAAAATTACAATATTAAGTTCTAGTCTGTATCGAGCACTCTTTATAAAATTAAATGCTTGAACAGTGGGTTTTAATCTACGTGTTCTTTCTCTTTTTTCGTAATATATATATATATATATATATATATATATATATATATATATAAAGAGAGAGGGAGAAAAGGAAGAGAAAGAAAGAAAATAACAAGAGAGATATCTATGTACAGTTGTGGACAGAATTATTCCCTTTCACATTTAAAAATAAAGCAGTACGACCTCAAAATTTCCTCCATATTTACAACAAGAGTTTATATGACCAAATAATTACTGTTCGTTGTTTTTTTTCTGAGAATAAAACGGAGTTTCAGTTTTTTCTTTCATGTTCTAAAAGGCTTGTAAGCTAATCTGCATTTTAGGTTTTTAGCATTAAGCATGGAAGTTTTCCTAGGCTGACAATCTAAAAATTCTGCTCAGTTAATGAATCTAGTAACTGCCTTCGTCCATACATTCAACCCTGATATATTTATATCATTGACAATGTCCTTTGTCATTAATTCTTCTAGACATCTCAAACAATTTTCCTTTTCATTCTCTCAGATATAAACCGTTTTCTAACAGTCTTTTATTTATTCTCAACACAATGTTGTACTTCTTGATGAGGCTACTTTTCGATCTAGAATCGTTTAAACACTTGGAAAGTGTTGCATATTCCTTGTCTTGTTTGTACGCATCAACTACCTTAATTCGGCGCGTCTAGCTAAGTTTAACCGATTTCGCGACGGTTGTAGAACGAATGAGATTTGCAATATTTCATACTCCCGTATTGTTTTCTTCCTTTTAGAATGTTATAGAATCTAGATGATTACTATTTCATTGTTTAAAGGGTGTCTGTATAAAAAGCAAATTAAGAAAAAAATATTACAATTGCCATAGAGCAATATTATTTTATAATTTGCATAAGGGGGACAAATTAATTTAAGGCTGCATCAATTTTTAGAAAAAATCTATAACTATGAATAGAATAGATCAAAACATATAAACATTTTAAACATTATTCAAAATTAAATGCGGAATCAACTATTTATAGTAAATTCAGTAAGTACTTAAAAATGTTGGCATTTTCTTAGAAAATATGCAAATATTTAGTGAGAGCGGTGTGGACAGAGGAATCAACACAGCATAGTGACTATTTTTAATCATTTTGTTAATATATATTTATATATATGTGTGTGCGTATATATATATATATATATATATGTGTGTGTGTGTGTGTGTGTGTGTGTGTGTGCAGCGAAGATTCTCCGGTAATGATTGATTTTCCATCTGTTCCTGGCACTCGAGGCAAACACGAAATTTGAACTACTCTCGGTTTGAAGCCCAAATATCAATTTTACAATTTGCGTATGGAAGGCAATTTTGACCTAGATTTTTTATTTTATTTGTTTATTTTTTGTTCACAGCCGTGTGACCTACTCTCCTGTATCAAAGGCGCATATGCAAAGCTTTGAGTATGGGGTCTGCATACACGATTCCTCGGGCGCTTGCCATCATATATCGTTTTTTCCCCCTTTTATCAATATCTTTCACCACCTTCCGTTTGTATTAACGATTTGAGCTATTTACCAGGAATACAATTACAACGACCTGTCCGAAGTGGCTAGAAATGACAGGTAGACACAGGATCATGTGTGTGGTAAAGTGTACACGTGTATAAAGGATAATAATGATAAATCAATTTTGCCCCTAGTGATGGATTGCAAGGAAAGTATTCGGTAAAAGGCCAATTATACATTTCGTTGTCGTATTTTTATTATGATTTTCCCTCAGGGAATGTTCATACAACACAAGAACCCATAAAAACCGAATATTATTAAAAATTAATCTTATTATAAGCATTCAAATTTATGTTGAATGTTTCTGTATATAGAAACATTCGACAGCCTTTGCTGTCATTGATTGACATTTATAAAATCTTTCGATTAAAACAATTTTTACAGAACATAGTTTCTCAAGCTCAGTCTGGTTATAACGATAAATACATAGTTTCTCAAGCTCAGTCCTGGTTATGACGTTAAACTACATCCAGCAGCAAGTTCTCTGATTGGGAAGGATGAAGATTGTAGGTTTCAAGTAGTGTGGAATAAATTCTTAATCGTTGTTGTTCCTTGGTCTACCCTGACCTGGGGTAATATTACTTGTTAGGATTTATGTTATGGGCAAACAGTAGACTTCGTTGCATTAACTTACAAACATAAATACAATATGGGTAGGATTTGAAGGCTATCAATGTGTTTAATGAAATAAAGAAAGATAAAAAAGGTGTTAGGTATTACCTATTTATTATTCATTAATATTTCGAGATCAAAGTCTCATCTTCAGAATGGTAGGAGAGCTTGATTTCACGTCCGTTCGTGGACCGGGCCTTTCAACGAATGATCGTCTTTCGCTGCTGTTGCTGTCGTTAATTGTAATAAGTGTGTGAGTGTGTGCCTGTAAGTTTGTATATGTGTGTGTGCCTGTAAGTGTGTGTGTGCATGTTTGTGTTTGTGTGATTATGGTTTATATATGTGTGCGTTGACCGATAGTAGAATTTAGCTTTTTCTCATCTTTGTTAAAGTGATAGTGGGCGTCATTTTATGATCTGATGTTATATCTGTCTGATTTAATTTAGAGTTTATATATGTGCGCGTTGACCGATAGCTTTTACCTTACTTTATTTTACTAAACGCATTGTGATAGCCTTCAAAACCTACCCATACTCCTAATATACACAATAACCCAAGTAAATTTTAAAAAATCTATCCTAACAATAAAATACTATGAAATTACAAAAATGCAGGATACGATGAATAAATTGCCGTCTGAATTAGGCGAAAATTAACATCTCATTTTAACAGATATATTTACCAAAAAAACACAAAAATATCTTGAAATACTAAAGAGCAAATTTATTCAATAAAGTCGCCATTAGCAATATAGATTAGTACAATAAATGTTCATTAATTCTTTTGGAAAGATTAGAAGTTTTATCACCTACCATACAAAATATCCCCACTATTTAAAGAAGCACAATTTAATAATTATAATAACAAAGACTTATTTAATAAAAATCCAATATTATTTTTGCATAATTTTTCTTTTAGTTTTTTTATGCACAAGAATTAATCACCAGTTTGCAAGAACTCTAAAAAAATCACAAGTCCGAACGTTTTAAAAAGTTACAATTTGGTTCAATAACGAAATATTTACGCATTGAGAGTTGTAGGTTGCATGCTCAAGAGTAAGAATTTGTTCTTCGCTTATACAGGGTGAGTCACAGAAAACAGACGTTTTTGGAACGCTCTCCATTCCCCTTGAGTATGGGATAGTGGGTAAGGAAGGTAGTATTTAAACCCGCTTAAGATGCCACTTATTTGGTTGTTTTTTTTGTTTTTCTTTATTGTTAGTTTTTTTTTTTTTTTTGCTTTTGTTATTTTCTTATTTATAATATGTTTTAGTAGCCATCATGCTACCGTGGAGAAGAGAACAAAGTGTGTTTGTTTATGACGCTTACGTGAAAAATAGTGAATCAGTAATAAAAGCCCAAGGTCTCTTCAGGCGAAGATTAACCATCGGTCGTCATGGTAATGTACCAAGCCTCAATACCATTGTTTGGTGGGTTAATTGCACTGAGAAAGACTGGCTCATTATTGAAAATCAAACCACCCGGTCCTGCTAGAACGTCCAGAACACCAGGAAATGTGGATCGAGTAAGAGAGGTCCCATGCACTCTGCTAGGGCACACTCTTCACAACCGGGAATAAGTCAAAGCACTGTGCAGCGAATCTGTTTCCTGTGACTCATCCTGTAAAAAAGAAAAAAAATATTCTGAAAGATATTATTTAACATGAAGCTCTATAAAATTAAATTAAAGCAAATACTAAACCGTGAAGTAGGATATTTGTCAAAGTATTTACCAAATAAATTGCTTCGATGAACTTAGCTCACTGGTGCCACCTATATATGAATTTACTCGAGCCACACAATTAGCAACTGGGTTCCACCTTTTTACTGTGAAACCAATAAAATGTAAACGCAAATTCTACTCCAGCAGATTCTTATATCTCATTTCCCGCCTGTGGAATTCCCTTCCATTTATTTGCTTTCCCGACAGCTACAATCTCCAAGAATTTAAATGTAAAGTCAGTAGACATCTCCTATCTCACTAATCTGCATCCTCTTTCTCATGCTCCTTCCTCCGTCCACTCCACTCTAATCAGTATTCTCATTCTTCTCTTATCCACTTCCTGACACCCCCTATAACCTGTCACTCTTTCTCATAACTTTTCTCCTATGTAACCCCCTGCAAATCAGTGGCAGTAAAATGCCTTGGTTGGGGTGATTTGATAATTAAAAAAAATCAGCTTAAACAAATTCCATCGATTGGTTTGCAAAATTGAACAAAACGTAGATTTTGTAAATCTCGACTAAAATATTAGCGATAACTGTAACAATAGTAAAAGACTGCCAGGAATTTGACGCTTGTCAGCGTGATTAAAAAAATTGTAATGCTACTAAATCACTCCACCCACATCTGTTGTACAGGTGTAGAGGCTGATCCCTTGTTTCCTTGTTTAGGATGTGGTTTCCGGCTCTCTTTTTCCCAATCTTTTCACTTTTCTTTTTCTTATTTTTCTCAATTGGAGTAGATAGACTAAACTATCGCCCGGTTCACACTCCACCCACGTCTATTCTACAGGTGTAGAGGCTCATCCCTTGTTCCCTGTTTAGGATGTGGTTTCCAGCTTTCTTTTTCCCAATCTTTTCCCTTTTCTTTTTCTTTTTCTTATTTTTTTCAATTGGAGTCGATAGACTAAACTTTCGCCCGGTTAACACACCACCCACGTCTATTGTACAGGTGTAGAGGCTCTTCCCTTGTTCCCTGTTTAGGATGTGGTTTCCGGCTTTCTTTTTTCCAATCTTTTCACTTTTTTTTCTTTCTTTTTTTTTTCAATTGGAGTAGATACACTAAACGATCGCCCGGTTCACACTCCACCCACTCTATTGTACAGGTGTAGAGGCTCATCCCTCGTTCCCTGTTTAGGATGTGGTTTCCGGCTTTCTCTTTTCCAAATCTTTTCACTCTTACGTAGCCCCCTGCACATCAGTGGCGTTACCACCTTGCTCGGTGTGATATGATTAAAAAAAATCACAAGGAGCCTACTGAGAAAGAGAATAAAAAAAAGAACATTAGAAGTTAGGCGGAAAACCTAATCCTAAACAAGGAACAAGGCCTAAACCTCCATTCCTGTTGGAAACAATCGGGGAGAAAATCCTGTTTAGCTACATTCGTATCATTCAACGCTCAATCTTTTTCTATGCCTTCGGCTATCATGGCCTTCCACATCTTCCTATCCTTAGTAGCTCTTAATGCAAATTTAGCTGTACAGAGTGTTGCAGCAAAATCTGACACTTGACAAAAAGAAAACGAAATAGAAAATAAAAACAGAAATTGTATATGCAGAGACCAGACAGTTTGTTTAGCAACAGAGTTACATACTACATTATTTTTCAATGTAACCGCTGGCGGCGGCGACGTCCATCTCAAGGCGGGCGCGAAATGAGTCATACGCTTTGGCGAGCATGTCTTTGTCAATGGCGGCGAACGCCTCCACGATGGCAGCTTTCAGAAGGTCGACCGTGTTGTCGGCGTGCTTGTTGGTCTTGGCCACGATCATGTCACAGAAGAAATAGTCAAATAGTAGAGTGAGGAGGACTGCCACAATTTCGGCGAACAGTGGTGAGCAACATTGTTGAGCAGCCACGCCTTGGTCGTCTTGGCTTTGTGTGAAGGAGAGGAGTCCTGCTAGATGACGTAGGGGCGTCCAGCGGCGAACTCGTCCATCTATGTCTTCACCACGCTCCCCAACACCTCTTCGTAGATCTCAGTGATGACTTTCAGGCGGTTATTTTAACAAATAATGTAACTCTAACTGTTGCTAAATAAACTTTCGGGTCTCTGCATATACAACTTTTGTTTTTATTGCCTATTTCGTTTTCTTTTTTCAAGCGTCAGATTTTGCTGCAACAGACTCGAAATGTTTGAACTGGTGAAAATAGAAGTTATAATCCTTCAGACTTTTTTTGATGGAAATGAGGGTAGAAAAGCGAGAGGTTTACGACTTTTATGAACTATATCGAGGCTGAAAAATGTGGTTTGAGCAGCTGCAGATTAGGTGTGAAAGAAATAGGCTGCTCTGGCTATTGTGAATTTTAGGAGGATTTAGCTAGTTTCCGGAGAGTTTTTTTTTCTATTCTTATATCAGTTATTTTAATCATTGCAGAGGATCAAGTTTCAACAAATCTTCTGAAAATTATAAGCGTTCTTTGTCGTTTTCTTCCATACTTACGCTCTCGTGAATCGAATTGTGTAATTTATCGGACCATTATTTCTCAGAGATTCTTCGCTATTCATTTCATATGTCCCTCACTATTCCTCTCATTCCACAGATATGCGTTATGGTGCAGTGGTTATCGGCTCGGAACGAGAGACCAGGGCGCTGAGTTCGAATTCTAGTTGAATTCGTTGCATTTACTTACGCACAAATACTTTTTGGAAAAGGTAGGATGCTCTCCGAAAGGGCGATACAAATGAAGAAGGACTTATACCTGTGCTTATGCGAAGGCATTTGACAAAATACGCCACAAAGAACATATGGAGATGCTCGGCAGCCTGGACATATTTGGGAAAGACCTGAGAGTAATAAAGAATCTTTGCTGGCAACAAACCGCTTGCATATGGACAGGTAATGAATTGAGTAGATATACAAAAACAGAAACGGGCGTAAGACAAGGATGTGTCTTTTCACCGGATCTGTTCAACTTGTACAGCGAGAATATTTTGAGGACCGTAGAAGTTATGCCTGGCTTCGTAATCGGAGGCCACAGTTTGAACAACCTAAGGTACGCAGATGATAAAGTGCTGATAGCAGACACCGAAAGGAAACTACAAGACCTCCTCCAGGAGGTAGCAGAAGAAAGTAACAAGAAAGGGCTAGAAATAAACTGCACGAAAATCGAATGCATGGTCATCAGTAAAAAGGGCAGCCCAAAATGTCAAATACTGGGATACCAGTATCAAGCAAATACAAAAATTTAATTACCGGGGAAGCGTTATAACAGAAGACGGAAAGTGCGACACAGAGATCCGAAGGCGAATTGACATGGTGAAGGAAGCATTCCAGAAGTTCAGTAAAGTATTAAGAAACAGGACAATTTCGCTAGAAACAAAGAGGAGAGTACTGGATTGCTACGTACTGTCAGTCCTTCAATATGGTAGTGAATGCTGGACAATACCATCAAAGATGAAGGAAAAACTTGAAGCAACGAAAATGTGGCTCTACAGAATGATGCTACGGATATCATGGATCGAGCATGTGAGCAATGATGAGGTCTTGGAAATGATGGAAACAAAAAGGAAATTAATACTGAGCAGCAGGAAGAGACAGCCGAAGTTCCTCGGACACGCAATGAGGAAGGAGGGCTTGAAGAATCTGATACTAACAGGCCAGATAGAGGGAAGAAGAGACAGGGGAAAGCAACGGATAACATATTTGAAGGACCTAATCAGGTGGATGACGGAACGGGGATTGCATGTTGTAACAGGAGAAGGCGTGCTCAGAGCCACCAGGGATAGAGAAACGTAAAAGGCCATGATCGCCTACGTCCTGAATGGACAAGGCACATAGAAGAAGAAGAAGAATCCGTTTCTTTTCTCTCCAGCTGTGGGTTAAATAGCAGGTCAGATTGCGTTCTATCGCTTTGATTGTCAACCAGTTTACCGCAGAAATTAATTGCAATCTACTGCGGGAAAATTATCTGGTCAGTCAGGCATGTCTCTTTCGCGATATACTCGCCTAAGCGTGTATCACGTATGGTACATCGTATGTCATAATTTACAAGTTTTACAATAAATATATTCAAATTACTATATTTTTCGGCCACACGGAGATGTTTCACGGAAATAAGACAGATCTAATTTTCTTCTTCTTCTTCTTCTTCTTCTTCTTCTTCTTCTTCTTCTTCTTCTATGTGCCATATCCTTTCAGGGTGTAGGCGATCATGGGTTTCCACGTCTCGCTATTTTCTGGTGGTATGTTTGCTCCTGTTACATTTTGCAACTCCCGTTCCGTCATCCACCTGATCAGGCGCTTCAAATATGTTATCCACTGCCTTCCTCTGTCTCTTTATCCTTCTGTCTGGCCTGTAAGTATCAGGTTCTCCAAGCCATCCTTCCTCATTGCATGTCCCAGGAACTTCAGTTATCTCTTCCTGATGCTCATTATTAATTTTCTTTTTAATTCCATTCTTTCCAAAACCTCATCATTGCTCACATGTTCGGTCCATGATAGCCGCAGCATCCTTCTGTAAAACCACATTTCCGCCGCTTCAAGTTCTTTCTTCATCTTCGATTCAGCATTCACTGCTGTATTTAAGAACTGACATCACATAACAATCTAGCACTCTCTTTTTTGTTTCTAGGGAAATTTTCCTGTGTTTTAGTACTTTACTCAGCTTCTGGAATGCATCTTTCACTATGCCAATTCACCTTCGGATCTCTGTGTCACACTTTTCATCACCTGTCATAACATTTCCTAGGTATTTAAATTTTTGTACTTGCTTGATTCTAGTATCCCTTGCCTGTGTTTGGTATTAGCAATGTCTTAGATTACATAATTCCTAACCGTTGCAATACCGGAGGTGCAGGCTAACATAATGTTTATCAATGCAAGAAATTAAATCAGGTTGGCATGTACTAAAATCAGACAAACTAACCATTTCTATTGAGTGTTATTTTTGATCCTCACTTGATGTACGATACAAAATTTATTAAATAAACCAAATGTTGACATATTGTAAAATCAACAAATTTATATAAATCAAAACTGCTGTTATTTACTTGGGAAAGGCATGAACCTTCATTCCTGTCCTTTATCTTTAGTTATATTTCTCATGATTAGCAATTTGCTGTGATTGATAGAAAAGGGAGTAGGTGAATAAACATGGGTAAAATAATTTCCTCATTATCCAGGCAGTAGTAATAATAAAAAAGAAAACTGATAATTTTCAACTTTCGCAGAAGTGATAATTGCTTATTTTCTGAAGAGATATGGCATGAAAAAAAATACTCGGTCCCAAGTTATGCTAAACCTGTCTGTTCGTCTCTTATTTGTTTATAGCGAAATTTTCCTGTGTCTTAGTACTTTACTCAGCTTCTGGAACGCATCCTTCGCCATATCAATTCGCCTTCGAATCTCTGTTTCGCACTTTCCATCTCTTGTTAGAACACTTCTTAAGTAGTTAAATTCTTGTACTTGCTTGATTCTAGTATCCCTTACCTGTATTTGGCATTTTGGGTTGTTCTTTTTGCTGATGACTATACATTTAGTTTTCTTACTGTTTATTTTACTCCTTTTTTGTCACTCTCCTCAGCAACCTTCTTTAGGAGGTCTTGTAGTTTTCTTTCCGTGTCTGCAATCGGCACTGTATCATCGGCATACCTTATGTTGTTCAAACAGTGGCCTCTGATAACAAATCCTGGTGTAGCATCTATAGTCCTCAAATTATTCTCGCTGTACAAGTTGAAGAGATCCGGTGAAAATGCCCATTCTTGCCTTACGCCCCTTTCTATCTTTGTGAATCTGCTGAAATTGTTACCTGTCCGTTTGCAGGCAGTTTGCTGCCAGTAGAGATTATTGATTATCCTAATGTCTTTCTCAAATATGTCGAGGTTGCTGAGCATCTCCATCAATTTTTGTGGCATATTTTGTCCAATGCATTCGCATAATCAATAAAATTTTACTTATTTATAATAACTAGATCCAGTTCCGTGGTAAACGGTTTATAGGCATTCTCGATACTCTTCTTGCCAACTTACGGTTCCTTTATTTGGGTTGTTAAATATTTTTCAATTCGCTATTTCTCACCGTAGTCCTAAGAGTTTTACAAATAAAGTTATCGGAGACATGCTTATGTTATTTTATTTTTGCAGTTCTTTACGGACGAGTTCCTTACAGACAAGACCATATTTAGCTGTTGGCAACAATTTACTTTGGTCTTTTGGCTTGGTTAAATCTCTTTAATTTCACAAAAACAAAGATAAACCCATTGTAAAGTGATATCCCTCCTGAAGCCAAAACAATTATTTCTTACGTTTGCTTTTGTTAATATAATACTAACCTGCGTGACTTCCGGGACGCAGCTGTGACGCAGTCTAGAGACAATCAAGATGCAGCGTACTATACCCTTCGGACTTCTTTGATCATTACTAACACTTATTATTGTATATATTATTCTGTTATTCTAATACACTGTTTGAACCTACCTTCTCGTTTCCATGTCTTACTTCCGGGCCAAAACAGGCTACAGCAATAACAACAACATACTGACAAGGTTTATTTTATTCAAAATATGGAATTCGTAATTGATAATAACATATAAAAACATCAAAATTTCCAAATTATTTTACATTTTAAAAAAGCAAATAAAATGAGTATATTTGTTTTAATTTCCGTAGGGAGACCAATTTCTAATTAAATTTCATAGCAAACTGCAATCTCTTATTAAACTTTATAAATTTTAGTAATTGTTCTTAGTTATTCATAATCTGGACTGTTTGATCTACAATAATAATGGAAAACAAACTTTAACAAACTTCTATTTCTTGTAGAAACACGTATTGTAAACTCAACCGTTTAAAATTATATGTTGTAGCGGACCTACCCACTAACATAGTAATAGACTAACTCAACCTGCGTAAATACCATGTCACTAGTAGTCACCGGGAGAGCACCAGTCTGGTATCAGTCTGACACTCGTAGAGTGAATTACCGAACAAAGACTTTGATATCCACCACCGCTTGTTCGTCAGCTAGACGAACATACTGGCATATTTATCTTTACCCGTTATTTTGTTAATACAATTGCTTACAATAATTCCGTGTTTCTGTTTTTATTTGTGATGCCTTAAACAGGGTTACAACAATATACAAAGAGAAATCAGAAGCAGTCAGTCAGTTAAGTGCCATACGTGATACTCGCTTTAAGCGATCATGTCTCAAAAGAGGCATGACTCACTAAGCAGAAGATTATCCCGCATAAGTTTGGGCTGCTTTCTGTGGTAGACTGGTTGCCAGCCAAGGCTATAGAACCCAATCTGTCCTATTATCTAACTAATAACTGGAGGGAAGAAACGGATTAATACATTTCCCAAGGGTATTTGTGCGTAAGTAAATACAAGGAACTCAACTGGAACTCGAACTCCACTCGCCGATTTGTCGTTCCGAACCGATATCCACTGCACCACAACGAATATCCTTAACTAGACTCATGTGATAATTTCTAAGCGTAGATGCTAATTCCCGGATAGGGATTTAATAACAGGACAAACTGCGCCCTTAGCTAGTCTCAGAGGAAGAAAACTACAATACTATGAATGCGCAACGGGAAACTATTTCAGAACAATGTGGCTTCCCTGTGCCTCTTCTACAAGTACTTTCATGGCTACTGCTTCGATGAGCTTAGATCACTGGTGCCGCCTAAGCACGAATTTACACGAGATACTAGATTAGCAACTAGGTCCCACCCTTTTACAGTTAAACAAATAAGATGTAACCGTAAATTCTAGTCCAACAGCTTATTTTCTCGCGCTTCCCGACTGTGGAACTCCCTTCCACAAGTCTGCTTTCCCGACATCTACAATCTCCAGGTGTTTAAATGTAGGGTCAATAGACACATCCTATCACACTAACTCCCAATTATTCTCAGAACACTCTCATCTACCTAACCCTCATTCTCGGTATCCTTACCCGCCTATCACCCACCCTCTGACATTTCCTATATTTAATCATCCTTTTCCCACTCTATGTAGCCCCCTGCGCAGTAGTGGCAGTGACATGCCTTACTCGGGGTGAAACGCTTATAAAAAAAAAACAAAAAAAAAAAACAACTCACAGCAAGTAATAACAAGTCAGAGATATTCAGCTGTGCTGATTGAGCCCAAAGTAAGGTTTGCACATTGGAGGGATTAAAATCAAACAAGTGCGTGAATTTAAATATCTGGGAAATATTTTAACAGAGAACGGAAGAAGAGACGACTTAGATGCGAAGTCGTATTTGGATAAACAACGAAACTAAACAGAGTAATAAAAAATATAGGATAATTTTGCTAGAAACAAAAAGAAGAAAACTAAACTTTTATGTGATATCTATTCTCTGTTGTGTCAGTGAGTGCAGAACGAACTCCTTGTATTTAAACAGTAGACTTGAAGCAATAAAAAAGTTGTTCTAATGGAAGAGTTTCGAGTTTCAGTTTTGTTTAACGGCATATCAACCTCTGTTGGTTATTTAATGCCCCAAAGATGGGGTCTTAACCTATTTTTTTTAATGTTCGGTTATAGTGAAATGTTGATTTAGTCAGAATTCGATGAAAAGTTTTTTTTTATCTTATTCTTTTTATTTTAGAATACGAAAGATGTCTTCTAGTTTTGTGTTCAAAATGTATTGCTGGTAATCATTTTTTTCTTTCAAAAGTGTATTATGGTAATATTATTTCTTTTCAAATATGTGATATAGTAATATTTTTTCCTTCAAAAACGTATATTTTTTTAATAAAAGTCTATTTTTATACTCTCATAGTGTTTTGACCCCAGTTTGGGGGTTAACTATTTGTCAATAGCTGGGACCCTAACAGGTGCTACCACTCCGGGCCAGGGTGGATCTGGGAACAACAGCAATTAAAAAGTAGTTCCACGCTCCTCATGACCTCTCAATCAGAGGCTATCCTGTTTAACGTCATACCCTGGACTGTCTTATGGAGGAGGCTGATGATACCGTGGGTAGATTATGTGAGAAACGACGAGGTTTTGAAATAAAAAGAAACAAAACGGAAACTTATGCATAATTCCAGTAAGAGACAGTTGATGTTTCTCAGGTACGTAATGAGGAAAGATAGCTAAAAAAATCTGATACTCACAGACCAGGTAGAGGTCAAGTGGGGCAAAGGAAGAGAAAACATGACATAGTTTATGAGCTTGAATAAATATATGGAGGAAAAGAGTTTAGGAAAAGCAGTTTATTAAGAGCTACAACAGACCAAAAATTCGGGAAAGCCATAATTACATCCGTCATGAGTAAACATTGCACATCAAAAAAAGATCAATGAACTCCTATTTCCTTAAGCCATTTAGCATTAAAAAGAACTCAAATTAGATAATATTATGTGGAATTAAAGTTAGCTGTAAATGTAGTTCGAATTCCAATTGAATTCCTTGCATTCACTTACGCACAAAATAACACTGGGAAAGGTATTAATCCGCATCTTCCCTCCAGTTATGGGTTAAATATTAGGATAGATTGGGTTCTATAGTCTTGGCTGGCAACCAGTCTACCGCAGAAAACAATGGCAACTCACTGCGGAACAATCTTCTGCCCAGTCAGTCATGTCTCTTTCGAGATATGATAGCTCAAAGCGTGTATCACGTATGGACTGACTGATATTACAATGTTGAATCGTTTGTGAATCAAACTCGCTAGAAATATATTACTTATTCACCGATCTTCGCAAAGTTTTGATTCCCTGACTTCAACTACTGCGATTCAGAAAACCATTGACCTTGAACTTTGTGGATAATAGGTATAACACAGGAATGAAACATGATAGATTTGCCCTTTACCAGCAGGGAAATGAAATTAGCGCACTAAAAAGCATAATAAAACAGGTGTAAAAGAAGAACTCCTGTCTTGTTGAAAATTCGCATTTATTCTCCATGAATTGAGACCGTCGGCGAAAAATGGCGGTGAGATAGATACTATTATATTGGTAGTGGCATCTTTTCGAATGGAGAAATATTTTTCTGGATTTATTGGTGCTGCTGAATTGTGGGTATTCAATGGACGGCCATTTTTATCCGGCATTATGTCTCTCGGCTGTTAATGAAAGATATCAGATTACAAAGAGGAAACATCCTGTATTAGATATATTATTCATAGAATATATATATATATATATATATATAAATTTCAAGTTGTGTAAATGCTGCTATATTTATGGGAAGAGAAAGCTCAATATCAGAGTGAGTTTGTAGATAAAGACTATGTGAATCACATTGAATTATTCCTCTCTTTATCTAAGTCATTTTCTTTCTACCTAAGACATTTTCTATCTATGTATCCTACTCTATCTGTATAATATACATATATGACACACACACACACACACACACACACACACACACACACACACACACATATATATATATATATATATATATATATATACAAATGAATAAAGAACGAAGAAAATATTTACAACGTTCAAAACAGTAATTTAAAACAGTGGTCAGGATAAAAATAGAGCGACGAATATTTATTTTTAATTATATTTTAGAACATATTTAAACTACAATCTACCACAAAAGTGTACATTTCGTTTCGACGTTGAAAGAACAATGTCTCCTCAGGTAGTAAAAATTGTTACAAAAATAGCGTTTACTACCTGATGAGACATTATTTTTTCAATGTCGAAACAAAATGTACACTTTTGTTATATATTGTAGTTTGGACATGTTCTAAAATATAATTTATAATAAATATCAATAATTTAACTGTAAAGTCAATAGTCATCTCCTATCTCACTAACTTGCATCCTCTCTCTCATACTCTCATCTCATTTCTGCAGTATTCTCATCCCTCTCCTTCCAGCTTCCTGACACTCTCTTTATTCTGTCACTCTATCACATAACTTTCCTCTTATGTAACCCCCTGCACAACAGTGGTAGTATAATGCCATGCTTGGGGAGATACGATTACACACACACACACACACACATATATATATATATATATATATATATATATACAACAGTGTGTTTCATGTATGACTACAATCTCTAGGACATCAATTTGCCTGATATATATATATATATATATATATATATATATATATATATATATATTATAAATTATGTTTTAGAACATGTACATAATATTTTCTATATATGTCCTCTTCTCTACAATCATATTTTTGTTTCAATGTTGGGACTCCAACATATCATCGGGAGAAGGAAAGAGTTTGGAATCATCCTCTGTTTATATTTGGTTCGTTGTTGTTGTCGGGTTGGTTGGGGTTATTGATAATTAAGGGAATGTGTCTTTCGTTTTGACCTTTAGACTTTTGAAGAACCTGGTGTGTATATCGAGCACTGTTTTAAATTAATGTTTTGGACGGGAAAAATCTTTCTTTTCTCTCCCCGTTCTATACTCACTCGGATATATATATATATATATATATATATATATATATATATATATATATATATATGAGAAAGAATGCCAGACAAGTAATGAAAGAGAAGATAATGAAAAAGATTTTATCAAGTTAATATAATTTATTAATTAAAGCTCGATGGATATTATCCAGAGTATTATAAAATATTGAGAGGAAAAACTTTTTTTCTCTCGATATTGTATTTATGAGTATAAATAGATACAGAGATATGTACATATATATGGAGAGAGATAAAGATATATATATATATATATATATATATATATAGATAGATAGATAGATAGATAGATAGATAGATAGAGAGTTATAAATTTATATAGATAGATATATTGAAAGAAAAAAATATGTGAGATAGATAGATAGATAGATAGATAGATAGATAGATAGATAGATAGATGGCATTTAGGCAGCCAAATTCTTACAACCAATATTTATTAAACAATCTCAACAAGATATATGTGTTCAACAGTTATTTTGCTTTTTAACGTGTTTTTGTCGAATTGGTTTTATGTCAGAATCCAATTTATATCAAAATTTCCAAAATAGATACAAACATGAACTTTAGAAATGTAATTCTGACAGAAAAGAATACAAAAACACACCTTAGGCCGATGTTAGAAAAATTATATAAAAATTGTACTATGAGTTCTTGTCAATATTGTTTTGTAAAGCCTGTTTGTATATATATATATATATATATATATATATATATATATATATATATGTATATATATATATATATGTGTGTGTGTGTGTGTGTGTGTGTGTGTGTGTGTGTGTGATAATGTTTACAACCAAAGATGTTTTTTCAGTGGCTTTTCTGGTAAAATGTATTTTGGCATACTTGTTTTTTTTTTTAATCGTAAAGTGCTAAATGTCGGGGTGAAGATAGAGTTTTGATTAGTACAAAAGGATTGTCTTCTTAACTTCGAAGTTTCGTGAGAAAACCGTTATAATTTCTCACTCGTGAGGGCTGTTTAGGTTCCGTATTTTTATTGTTTATATAGAACATGGTGTGATTTTTGTGGCGTTTGTCTTGCTTTTGATTGGCTGATTTAACTTTTTCTTTTTGCTTATTTTTCTTATTTATTGTACAGCTCTTTGTTTTATTCTTATTGCTTGTTTTTTTTATTGTCCACATTTATGGTCGTTTTTTTTAATTGTGGCTTTTTTTGCAGACACCACTACTTAATTAGTGTGCCATTTTTATTAATGTGTTGGTTTGATTTGTAGCGTGACGGTTTATTTTTTCATGGTCCTAGTTGGGTGTTTTTGTATATATGTGTTTGCGTAATATATATATATATATATATAAGCGAATTTTCTTTCATAACATTACTATGTATTCATAGCTGATTCTATTAATTGACTGCTTATGTATATTAATGAATATTTCCTCAAGGATCTGTAGTTTGCTTTTCTTGTTTACTTGGTGCAGAAGTGTTGTTTTATCGATCATTATTTTTATATACATTGTGAATGTAGATAGGAATGTTGTAGATGTCTAGAAATCGATGTATGGTCAGACACGTGCAATGTAAGGAATCTGTCAATGTAGTTGTTCTAAAACCAACATATATATTTGTTTTTTGTCGGAGATACATTCAACAAATGTTTATTAAATGTTTCTAAAAAAACAGAAATTTCATGCTTTAATACGTGCACGATCATGATATTCAAACAGTCAGTTAAGTGTCATACGTGATACACGCTTGGGCAATCATGTCTCGAAATAGACATAACTGACTGGGCAAAGATTATCCTGCAGGAGGTTGCCATTGCTTTCTGCGGATAACTGGTTGCCAACCAAGGCTACAGAACCCAATCTGTCCTGTTATTTAACCCATAACTGGAAGGAAGAGACGGATTAATACCTTTCCTAAGGGTATTTGCGCGTAAGTGAATGCAGGGAATTCTACTGGAATTCAAACTCAGCCTCCCGATTTCTCGATCCGAGCCGATATCCACTGCACCACGACGCACATCTTGTTATTACACGACGCACATCATGATATTACAATATAAAAATTTTTTTTTTTTTAATCATCTCACCCCAAGCAAGGCATTCCACTGCCACTATTGCGCATGGGGCTACATAGGGGAAGGTAAAGAGAAGGAGTGGATAGACATAGGGAATGTCAGGAGAAAGGTGATAGATGAGTAAGGATAGCGAGGATGAGTGTCGGGCAGATGGGAAGAGTGCTTGATAGAATGGGAGCAGGTTAGTGTGTTAGGAGGTGTCTATTGACCTTACATTTAAACTCCTGGAGATTGTAGCCGTCGGGGAAGTAATCGTTTGCAAGAGAATTCCACAGTCGGGAAGTGCGAAGAAAGAAACTGTTGGAGTAGAAGTTACGGCTGCATTTTATCGGTTTCACTGTAAAAGGGTGGGATCTAGTTGCTAATCTAGTATCTCGTGCAAATTCGTATTTAGGGGGCACCAGTGATCTAAGTTCATCGGAGCAGAAGCCGTGAAAGTATTTATAGAAGAGACACAGGGAAGCCACGTCTCGCCGGTGGGAGAGAGACTGCAGGCGGTCTGCCAAGTTGGTATCTATCACATTACAGACCCTCCTCTGAACCTTATCGAGAAGCCCGAGGAGAACAGCAGGGGCACCCGACCAGATATGGCAGCAGTATTCAATGCACGGGCGGATGGTAGATTTGTAAATGTGCAGGATAGATTTAGACGGAAAAAACTTCCGGGCCCTACACAGAGAACCGACTTTCATAGCAGCGGATTTAGCAATGGATTCGATATAGTCATTCCATTTGAGGTCCGCTGAAAGTGTGCGACCAAGGAGGCGTAGTGTTTTACTCTCTGGGAGGCAAGCCTGGTCCATGCTAATGGGAGGTAGGTGAGATTGTCGATGATGGTTAATTGAGAGTAGCTTCGTTTTAGAAGCATTAAAATTTACTAGCCATTTCTTACCCCAGTCCAATATGGATTGGAGGTCTTTTTCAATCTCGGCTGCGAGTTTAGCTTTGACGCCTACACCAGATTTTTGTTGGAGGCGAGAGTAAACTGTGGTGTCATCGGCGTACAAACCTATTTGGGTTCTTATGGAATCAGGGAGATCATTAATATATATCAGGAAGAGTGTAGGACCTAAGATGGAGCCTTGGGGGACACCTGCGTTTGTATGATAGTTCTTACAGTAATTTTTAGCAACACAATTTTGCGGTTATTATTTTTATTCCACAACTTGCCTCCCTGTAGATCATTTCGGAAAGAGATTAAAACTACTTAGGAATATCGAGAAATGTATTATAATATTATCTGTTAAAGTTACAGCGCATTTCTTACATCATTCAATTATAACAAACGAAGGATTATTCGTGAGTATGAATGGATTTTAATAAAATGAGCAGACAAAATGTTTGCAATTAATTTAATCTGACATATATATATATGGCTTAGTATTTTTCTATATTTCTGAGATGAAGTATTATTTACAGTATTTACATTATTCGGATTATTGTCCTCATTTGTGTAGCCATGTTTACGACGTTTTACGCTCCTTCAGATGCTCAGAATTTCTAACCAATCCCTTTATTACAATCACTGGGGTATATCATTCTCATTCCTTGCGTAATCGCCCCGATTGAAAGTCACGAGTTATCTCCCTCTAACCCTGCAATTTACTTGGTCACCACTGCTGTAGCCTGGTACTGAACTCACAACTCTTTGGGTCAAGTCACAGGAACTAAACAACATCTATATCCATATGTGTCCTTAAGGACAAGAAAAACTTAATTTTCGGGACTTATAAACCAGTAACTCTTTTTTTTACCAGCGTTCATATTGCAATTTTGGATGTTAATAGTTTTCTCTAAGATTTTTTTATGTTAATGGTTTTCTCTAGTATTTTTTTACCAAAGCTCATATTCCATTTTTTGACACTGGTAATTTTCTCTGGCACTCCGTTTTACTGGTTCCCATGTTGTGTTCATCACTATGAATGGTCGGCTTAGGAGATTTTTGTTGCCTAGCATATGCGCTGATTCCTTAAGTTTACGTAGTTTCCAGTGACGTTCTCTATCTATTATTTCAACTTCATGCCATAGGGGACGGTGGTCCCCTTTCTTCCCCTATATGTGGTCAGCTACGCCTGAGTTTTCTATCTCCCCTCGTCTTACAGTCTTGCAATGTTCTTGTAGCCTTATCTTAAGGGGGAAGCCTGTCTCTTCTCAATATTTCTTTTCGTAACTACATGGAATGGCGTACACACAGTCCTTAGTCATGTCCTTCTCTGTTAGGGGACTTACTCGGGAGAGGTATATGCGAAGTGTAGAACCAGTTCTTAAGATCGTTACGATGTTATTTGAACCGCAGATCCTTTGTATTTTATCCAATAAACCCTTCACATAGGGTAGACAGACCGAGTTTTTTTTCTGAGAGTTTTACGCAAGGAATATGGTTAATATACCCCAGTAATTGTAATAAAGTTTTCGGTTCGAAATTCCTAGCAACTGAAGAAGGCCGGATCCTACAACGGCAGAAAAATCGTACAAATGGCAACAGAGAATAGGACAATAGTCCGAATAATGTAAATACTATATATATGGCTCATTCATATATTAATAAAACGTCCACTAAGTTTAGTAAAGTAAAACTGACAACTCATATATAAAAAGGAAATAGGATCAATGAAATTCAAGAAATTGTGACAGAGTTCCATCGCAGCTTTATATATGAAAATGTTAAGATCCATAGACTAAACGAGACGCTATGTCCGATCATCTTATAAATGTCTACTCTCATACATAACTGATCTAAAGCTCTAAATAAAATTATTAAACCACAATTATCAAATAAATATAGTATCAGTTAGACCAACGATTTCCTTGATATATTACATTCTAAAAATCTTTACCAGTGTAAGTTTGTTATAGGCCCTGGTAAAAATAGGAAACTTTAGTTAGTAACAAAGAAAAGAGTACTGGATTGCTATATGATGTCAGTTCCTCAATATATGCTGGACCATATCATCAAAGGTGAAGGAAAAACTTGAAGCAACTAAAATGTGGTTCTACAGAAGGATAACTTATATTTAAGTTTCCAACTGTCATCCATTATTAGCAATACAAAGGGTAATACGATTTTGCAGAAAACATATCATTCATCATTAGCAATACAAAGGGTAATACGATTTTTCAGTTCACGGAAAACATTTTACATCTGGTTTACAGTAATGCCTGAAATCACATTAGTTATTTTAGCTTTCAAATCTTCTAATGAAATAGGTTTGGTTGCATACACAACTGTTTTCACATGTCAGTTGAAGCTATGAATCAAAATTAATCTGATAAAAAGAAAATATATTTTTACTTATCTAAAAATTGTTTGCAATTTTTTGGTAAAGAATTATTCACTTAAAACTTGGTACATTAAATATTATAACATTTTTTACAGATTATTCCTATCACAAATACAAATAAATTTATCAAATTTTCAAGTGCACACGAACTTTATGGACACCCAGTATTGCAATGCACAATTAATTCATAACTACATAATTATATATATATATATATATATATATATATATATATATATGTATATATATATATATATATTTCATATTAATGAAGGAACTCATAGATAGATAGATATGAATAGAGATAGATAGATATGAATAGACATAGATAGATAGATAGATAGATAGATAGATAGATAGATAGATAGATAGATAGATTGGAATAAACTGGAATAGATAGATAGTAGAAAAAAGAACAAATAGGAAATGTATCTCAATCTAACATATTTCACTTTTATTAATGCTTTTTCAGAGACCAAGAATAGAGTGAGATAGATAGATAGATAGATAGATAGATAGATAGATAGATAGATAGATAGATAGATATGAACTGACTGGATAGATAGATAGATAGATAGATAGATAGATAGATAGATAGATAGATAGATAGATAGATAGATAGATATAAACACCACAAAACTAATATAAAACTTTAAATAATTATAGGTTTCTACTTAAGAGCACTTAAATTTCGGAGCCATCAATATCTTTTTATCAAGGACAAGCAAATGAATTGAAAATACTTTTAAACTCCAATATTCTAATTATTTTATATACATACATAGACATATGTGTGTGTGTCCATGTGTGTTTGTGTAAGAAAGCATACAGACTTGTCAAAACAAATAAGAAAGTAATATATCCTTGAAAATCTATCAACTTAATAATACCTACTCTGTCTATGACAAATAAAATTGAACAGAACTTATACAACCTTAATATAATTTTTGTCGCAAATACTTCAAAAGCAATATGAGTGTTGATCAACAGGAATAATAATAATAATAATAATAATAATAATAATAATCCTGAAGGAACATTTTTATACCCACTAAATCTTCTATTATTTGTCTATATTTCTGAGATTAGGTAGTATTTACAGTATTTACATTATTCGGACTTTTGTCCTCATTTTTTTATGTTATTGTTTCGACTGTTCATCCGGTCTTCTTCAGGTGCCGGGAAGTTCTAACCGAACCCTTTATTACAATATCTGGGGTATATCATCCTCATTCCTTGCGTAAGTCTCGATTGGAAGTCATGGGTTATCTCCCTCTAACCCTGCAAATTACTTGTTTACCACTGCTGTAGCCTGGTATTGAACTCACAACTCTTAAGTTCAAATGACAGGAACTAACCAACGTCTATATTCACTGGGCCCTATATATATATAGAGAGAGAGGAGTATATAACCCAGTGATTGTAAGAAAGGGTTCGGTTCGAAATTCCAAACACATGAAGAAGGCCGAAGCGTACAACGGCAAAAACGTCGGACAAATGGCAACAAATGTGAGGAGAATAATCCGAATAATGTGAATACTGTAAATAACCAAGTGATTGTAATAAAGGGTTCTGTTCGAAATTCCAAGCACATGAAGAAGGCCGAAGCGGACAATGACCAAAACGTCGTTCAAATGGCAATAACGATGAGGACAATAGTCCGAATAATGTAAATACCACTAAATTTTCATTGTTATTTTTGACGATACCTGTTTTCTTTGCCAAATCTTATGATGAAAAATCTTATGGATTTCCCGGCGAAATCATAATAACGCACCCAATGCCTTTCACAAACATTTCCGCCAGTAATAAACAAAACATAAACGACATAATACTATTGTATTCTCATCATAACAACAAAATATAATCCCAGCATAATCATCGGGTTCAACCTACACAGTGTCTGTATATTAGGATAAAACAGCACGTACCAAGCAAGATCAGGAATCATACTTTGGTTTGTCATGAATCTGTCTCAAATAACTATGGTTCCTCAATATGTGAGCACCTCAGAAATAGCAGAAAAATCTTATAAAGTTAATTTACAAATTTTTTAATTCCAATACTAAATATTTCAATATTCTAAGGTTACCTCTAGATAAAACTTTAAAATTTAAGTTTAAAATTTAAAAAAAATCTAAAATATTAAAAATAAAAAAGTGCAGTGAACAGAAATCAAAGTAGCGTAAGTCATGAAACGGGAAAATTTAAATATTCAAATCTTAAATGTGGATAAAAAATTTAATTTTTTTAAATTTTAAATACAAAATATAAAATAATATAAAATGAAATTAAAAATATAAATTAAAAATAAAAAGTAAAATTTTGAATCAAAATTAAATATGTAGGGAGCAAAAATAAAAGGAGTATAATTCATAATATTTAAAGGAGTATAATTCATAATATTTAAAGGAGTATAATTCATAATATTTAAAGGAGTATAATTCATAATATTTAAAAATAATATTGTGGGAGAAAGAAAGAAAGGAATGTGGAAACGTAGAGGAATGTTTATAAATCTGGCTCTAATGAATTAAAGTATTTTTCTATGACAGTATGTGGTCATTAAATCACTTTTTTATTATTCAAATAAGGGTTGTAGATATGGTTTAAGATGACAAGTTTTTCTAAAAGCATAGATTACATTTATCTCATTTTCCATTACAATATCTGGATATAGCTACGTTATTCCAGATAATAACTGGGTTTTTACTGTTGACTTGAATTTCCAATAATGTATTGATAAAGCAGTAGTTTTGTTGTATTTACTGTTGTTTAAAGTGTGGTTGTTAAATCTTATCTTCCACCTGTTAGAAGTGTTTCTAATGTATAATTTAACATCATTATCATCCGAATGAATTCTAGCTGCATAAACAATACTTTCGGACATACATTAGTCCTTCAATGGGCAAATTTTGTTCTTTCGACAACTGCAATTATTTTTAGGTCATTGTTGCTATTAGTTGAGTAACGGATGTTGTTTATGTGAGCCAAACATTTATTTGATATCATAGCATTATGTTGTGAAATATATTTATCTATGTTTTTAACGCAACTATAACTGACTTTATCATTGTTTTTGTTCAAGATTATTTTTTAATGTGAGTGAATGTTAGAAATGAATGGGAATTAAGTTAAGACAGAGTTTACCAATGTTAGATTGAACGTTTCAGCTGAAGGTTGAAATAAAACAAAATAAAGTGACGATTACACGATTTCTGCTTGTTTCTGCATGCTTTGTTTTTAACATAGTTTTTTAAGCTATGGTTGAGTTTACTGTTTTCTAAAGCATTAATGTATATAATTTTAGAAATTGCTTTATTGCTAGAGTTGATACTTAAATGAAATTGTATTGATTCTTGTAGTTATTAGCGATTCTCTGGGGGTGATTTGATTCCCTGTTGATGTATATATGGTTATTTGCTTCCTTATTGTACCGTTTGTACAGACCGTTCTTCAGGTCAAATGTAGCATCTAAGAAATTTATGTCTTTAGCTTTAGTTATGGTGGTGATGTTAAAATCGTAGATTTTGAAAAGATTTATGAGATCCTTTCTGAGTGTATCCGTTTTTGTGGATTAATTCTTCAGTGGATTATCAATCCGTCATCTTGGTAAAATCTTGTGTTGCATAAATCAAAGATGTGCCTAACTATAATACCTCTAACAATATTAATAATAATAGTGTACGTCAAAATAATTATAACACTATTACGTATAATAATGAAACCAAATGCATAATAATTACAAACAAAAAACATAATACACATAAATGTTAAACAGATACATTATAATAATCAAATTAAACTCATCATATATTATAAAATATTTAAAACAATTGACATGATAGACACTAATAGCCCTACAACGACACAACTAAATCCTCAGAAAATCAATGTATTGTATCAATTTATCTGCCCGTTCAGAAATTGTATCTCTGGTAATAATAACACACTCACTACATATATGGTTTTTTCTACAACCACGCGCTCCCGTAGATTTACCTGCCACTTTTCTTATCATAGTTGGATTAAACAAAATTTCGTAGATAAATATAGCCATGTAGGTAATATTAGACAGATTTTAGTCGATAACACAATAATACTCACTCATACACACAGTAAAAAGAACTTTTAAATATTGGAAGCCATCTACATTAAATCAAAACAACCCACACTTAATAAAATTGCAATTCAATCTGGGAACAACACATTACATTGCATTTAGACATATGGTTCTGTTAACATTTCGGTGTGACGTCATAGAACCGCATTAAAAATTTACGAACTACGTCTGCTATTCGGTGACTGTTATCGTTGCATAGCAATGTTTTATGTCAACACGAGATAAAATCATCTTTGATGGTGGATGTCATTATGTTAACGTCCCTGTAACATCTCTGAAGATGACTCATGTGAGCCGAGAGCTCAGACCCAGTATAATTAAAACTTATCTAAATTTTGGACAATTGTCATTATTTTCACCTGAAATTAAAGCCAAAATACGATGTTTAGAACGGCTCGTAATTGAATATTATACACATTCATTATCTGTTATATTTAACAGTATATATATATATATGTATATATATATATATATATATATATATATATATATATATATACCATATTTACTTTGTATATCACACGCTAAAACTCTACCTCCTTCTACCAAGCGTCCATAGCTCAGAGGTAGAATCACCGACTGACGCAATATCCTGGGTAAAAAGCAATCGGATTTTTAACCGTACTGATGAGCCGTGATACAGCTGAAACAGACCTATCTGCGAATGACTATATATATATATATATATATATATATATATATATATAAAGAACATATACAAAAGAACCATTCCATTTTCATTTAGAAATTTCTACTTTTCAATTAATATTAAAAATAGTATGAAATACATCATTTTCTTTAAAAAACTGCCAAAAATTATGTTTAGCAGTATATATATATATATATATATATATATATATACTGCTAAACATAATTTTTCGGCCAGCACAGTTTTTTAAAGAAAATGATGTATTTCATACTATTTTTAATATTAATTGAAAAGTAGAAATTTCTAAATGAAAATGGAATGGTTCTTTTGTAAATACTCCACAATAACATGGTGCATCAAATGAACTGTTCTGGTGTCCAGTGTTTGTGCTCTCTTCGCCATGCTAGTCTTTTTTTCTTATTGCCTGGTCGAAACAAAGGCTTCCAGGCTGACTTGTAGTATTAACAAAAAAACATTGTATTTTCATTTAGAATTATCCACTTTGCAATAAATACCAAAAATATTATGAAATACATAATTTTTTTTTTCAAAATAGTGTGTCCTAACAATTATGGCCGGTAGTATACATATATATATATATATATATATATATATATATATATATGATTTTGTGACTATGAATTTTGTTGTTGACATGTTTTCCCTACAGCAACATTTGACAGATGAATTAATAACAAATATTCCCTTGTATCTCATGACAACAAATTTATAACAACCAAGGAAAAAAAAAGCTTTTTTCAGAGCATAGCACTTAACTTTATGTGTTTTTAATGTTTAGTCCATTTGAAATTTGCCTCCTGATAGGATGGGTACCAAAATTTTACACGTCGAAAAAAATTATAGTTCCTAACTGCCCAAGATTATGAGTTGTCTTTTTTGTTTATGTATAGCCTATTGCTCTGGATAGCGACCATTCAGCTCTCTGTATAGATCTTTCTTTCTAAAACTTTATATTAAATTGATCTCTTTAGATCATCGTCTTCGTTCGAGGATTTAACATCATTACATATATATATATATATATATATATATATATTGTGTGTATTTTGGCAGCATTTTTTCATTAATGCAGGTTTCATTGAATAATATAGACAAGTTTTGTCTATTAATTTTGTGTAGGATCCGTTCATACCGTCTGATATACTTGATGGTGATGTCGTTAAAAGACAACAAAAAATCACAGTATTTGTTGAATTTGTTATCGGGTCTAAGCTTTCGGCTCACATAAGCCATTATCAAAGAGTAAATATTAACACACAGTAAACATAGAACATTTAAGCTATTAACAATAAAGATAATTGAATTGAAAATATAAGTCCATCCCTACCGTGGCGGATGGCCGAAGACAGTGACTTACTCAACCTTGGACCTAACTGCCATATATACCGTAAGTATAACCAGCTTACTAAAAAAATTGAAATAGAAACGCTCTATCAAAGCATCACTAAATTACAAGATGAAAAACTTATAACCGTTAAACCCGAACTGAAAGATCTACTTAAGGCTGAGGCAATCAAAGATCGCCATGATAAAAGTAGAAGCTCCTCAAAAATTCTATCGAAACAACTAAAAAGTGCCGCGCACGAACTATGCAACCACCTTCACATAATTGTAAAAAAAGCTGACAAGGCTAACATCTTTGTTGTACTTAACAAATCAGATTACAACACAAAACTCAACCACATACTCCATGACCACACAAAATTTAAAAAAATTAACAAAAACCCGACACACCAACTAAAATCTAAACTTAATAAACTCATTAGTGCCAACAACGCTGATCAGAATTCCTTAAAACTCCCTAAAATTATTGGTGACTATAAACCTGGTTACATATACGGAACCATAAAAACTCATAAACCTAACTATCCTCTCCGCCCTATCATATCCCAAATTCCTACTCCTGTATACCAGTTAACTAAACATATTAACCAGCTTATCACACCCTACCTTCCGAGTAAATACAGCATAAAGTCAACCCTAGAGGCAATCCAAATCCTCAAGAGTGAAAAACCTAATAATGAAATCATAGCTTCACTTGATGTGGAAAACCTTTTTACTAATGTACCCGTCAGTGAAACTATTGATATAATTATAAGAAATGTTTACAGTAATCCTTCATTACCCCCACTCAAAATTAATCCCAACATCCTAAGAAAAATTCTACTAGCTTGTACTACTGAATTGCCTTTTGTTGATCCAAACAACACTATATATATACAACGTGACGGAGTCTCCATGGGTTCAGTGCTTGGTCCGATTTTTAGTAATTTCTACATGTCTAACCTTGAAAATACTACCTTTGCAAAATTTACAAAACCATCAATATATCTACGATATGTTGATGATATCCTACTATCAATTAAAAATACTGATGAAATCTTACAACTTCAAAAACAGTTTCAAAATAACTCAGTTTTAAAATTTACTTATGAACTTAGCAAAGATAACAAAATTCCTTTTCTTGATATATTAATTAACACTGACAACAATAAATTTACTATCTCACCGTATCAAAAACCTACTAATAAAAATCCCTCCACACTCAATTATATTAGTGAATGCCCCCACTATTACAAAATAGTCATTATAAAAAATCTATTATACCGTGCAAAAGTCAATTCATCTACAAATCAGATCTTCTACAGTGAACTAAAAAACATAAAACAGACACTCATCAATAATAATTTTCCCAACTACATAGTTGATGAACAAATACATTACTTTCTTAAAAAGCTTAACATGGAAAAAACAACACATGATACTAACCCAACCAATCCTAAACATATCACTCTCTTATACCGTAGCCAGATGCACTCCAACTACCAACTAGATGAAAACATCCTAAAAAAACTCATAAATACTAATATTTCTCCGACAGACTCTAACAAAAGAATTAAGTTCATTATATATTACACTAAATCTACTACATCTAATTCATTTGTCCGCAACGACTCTTACCAGGGACCACAACACCACTATTTTGTCACTGTCTTCGGCCATCCGCCACGGTAGGGATGGACTTATATTTTCAATTCAATTATCTTTATTGTTAATAGCTTAAATGTTCTATGTTTACTGTGTGTTAATATTTACTCTTTGATAATGGCTTATGTGAGCCGAAAGCTTAGACCCGATAAAAAATTCAACAAATACTGTGATTTTTTGTTGTCTTTTAACGACATCACCATCAAGTATATCAGACGGTATGAACGGATCCTACACAAAATTAATAGACAAAACTTGTCTATACTATTCAGTGAAACCTGCATTAATATATATATATATATATATATATATATATATATATATATATATAATGATGCCAAGTCCGTAAACGGAATAAAAATCCAAAAAGCTCTATTTAAGAATTAGATACGTATAAAGAGCTCAATGGATATTACCCTGAGCAATATGATATATATGTAACTAAAAACTCAACAGAACATCTAAAGTTGTTATGAATTATATTTTATTTTGACGGGCGAATATGCCCATCTCTTCAGGGTACGATTTCAATTGGGTTGAATTTCATCAAAACATACAAACATTTTCAAAGGAAGCTAATTCAAGTAACATGAGCCAGAATAGAAATTTTCAGTTTTATCTTTGTATGGATCACAAAAGTCAGGAAAGAAAGAGTTCATTGAACAGAATGAGGGCCCATAAACAAAGTACTGGCAACTTGCACACGTATACGCACACCCACCCACACACACACACACACACACACACACACATATATATATATATATATATATATAGAGAGAGAGAGAGAGAGAGAGAGAGAGAAAGAGAGAGAGAAAATTTTCAAAATTCAAAGGTGTCGGATGTACATTTCGACATAGGATCTCTAATAGAGATTCTACCTCACGTCAGCGACATACATACATATAATTACATCTGACACCATTGAATTTTGAAAATTTTCTCTAATTTATATTGGCTCTGTATTCTTAATACATTGAGCTCTCTGCCTGCATCACTTTTTAATGTTAAAAATTTTTTATATTGATTAGGATCAGATTCTTGGAATTTACCTTTCTACTCTTCAACTTCGGATTAAAGAAAAACAATATATATATATATATATATATATATATATATATATATATATCGGGTTTCGAGCCTGGGTTGTGCAGCAATCGGAATCTAATCGTACTGATGAGCTGTGATACAGCGAATCAGATCTGTCTGCGGATGACAATAATATATATATATATATATATATATATATATATATATAAATATTTTATAGATATATGTACTCTCGTATGCATTCTCACACACACAACTATGTAAAATTAATATACATGCGTATACACAAAATTAATGCATACACATAAATACACAAGTATACAAAACAAACTTCAAATATAAACACCAAATACATACATATAATAACTTACATAAGACAAAGTAGTTATAATCATATACAGGCATATATGTTAAATACATAGGCGAATTCAACCTCACACACATGCACACACACACACACACACACACACACACACACACACACACACACATATATATATACACATATATATATGTATGTCTGTGTATATATAAATAATTATTAACCATTTATTTATCAGAAGTATGATAAACCACTGTATAAAAACTTTTATTAAAAAGTACAAAATGCATATATAATGTTACTAGCAGTATAACATAATTCACTACATGATAAGATAGTACAGAAATGTAATGAAAGCTTTAAAACTAATCCATGGTCCTGGAGCTCAGATAATTTGCACGTTTGTACGAAAGACTAAAAAGCAATAGTTGTTTCCAGTTAAAGCGAAACCGTAGACTGAAAGAAAAATGAATAGATTTAAGTCAAATTTTGATTTCCTGGTATCGATATCATATGAGTTTTTTTCGTCGTAAACTGAATTTTGAAGGCTAAATAAGTCATCTGAGTAAATGGTATCATGGCTGAGACTAAGACCTACAATCATACCTAATTAGAGCCAAATCCGAAGCAAAAACAAAAATAAAAGGGCTGAAAAAAATACAGACATACAGGCAGATAAACAGACACACACACAAACATCTTGCCCTTTATATATATATATCATCGATTTTCTGCACTATTGTAAAAACTGCAACCTTGAAACTTCTGAATATCGTTTCTTATGTCTTTGTCTGTGAGTGTAACAAATTTGATTAAAATCGGACCACTCATTCTATAATCCGATTTTTTCGATTATCGATTTTCAATATTTATCGGGGGTATCTCGACACAAAACCTAGCTAAGAACACTCACAGACGCTTATAGTACAACCGTGTGAATTTTCAAGAAAATCGGTTCAGCCGTTTCGGAGTCTATTTCAATCTATCAGATTGTGCAATGAAGAGAGATTTAGCCACAGTATAATTTCCAGATCGTGAAAGATTACTAAATGAAATGTCAGAAATAATGTCTAGATTTTATTATCGTACAAACTCGGATGAAAATGTTTGCAATCCTTGACCATCTCCTCCCTTATTTTAAACTTCTAGTTTTGCGTTCTGAATGTTCATGCTATGCGTTTGAAAGAACGAACTGAAAGGTTGAAACCAATGTTGCGTAATCATCTGAAATCTGAATATATATATATATATATATATATATATATATATATATATATATATATATATATATATATAAGGTAATATTTTCATTATAAAAATATGTAATAAAACAGTTCACTGGAACACAAGATCCGATGTGTTTCTCTACTATCTTATCAGGTAGTGAATTATGCTTTTGCCCTTAAGAATTTTAGCTTCTACATATAATAATTCCTAACAGTAAATTAAAAAAAAATATTTCACTGCCTGTGGAAGTCCTTATAAAATAGTATCGAAACACAACGGCACTTGTCTTGCAGTAAACTATATCCTTTTTATAAAATTATAGTAAAAATTATCTATCATGCTCTAATAAGTATCGAGCACTCTTAATGAAGTAAATCACTACAAACAATGGATTGTCAACCTATTAGTATGTACGACTTCTAATATATATATATTTTTATATATATATATATATATATATATATATATGTATATATATATATATATATATATACATAATATATATTTTTGACGGTACAAAAACGTATTATGGCATTAAAGGCGATAAATTTTTATTACTAAAGGCCATGATAATTTAAAAACAAAAAAAAAAAAAAAACACCAGCCGAGCGTTTTCGTCCCCTCTCATCAGAACTGTGAACGAGGAAACAAATTATGAAAAGAAAGTCTGTTGCGGATCCCGTGAATGAATAGAGATGGGAAAATAAAATAAAATAAAAAATAAAATAAAAATAAAAATTATATATATATATATATTCTAAATTATATTTTAGCACATGTACAGGTTTTTGTATAAATATTTTCATGTAAAAAAATTTGTACATGTTCTAAAATATAATTTAGAATAAATGTTCACAGCTCTATATATTATATATCGAGCACTGATTTAAATGAATGTTTTGAACGTTGTAAATTTTATTTTCTTCGTTCCCTATTCACTCGGATATATATATATATATATATATATATATATATATATATATATATATATATATATATCCGAGTGAATAGGGAACGAAGAAAATAATATAGTCTACGTATAGTTTACGTTGTAAATTTTATTTTCTTCGTTCCCTATTCACTCGGATATATATATATATATATATATATATATATATATATATATATATATCCGAGTGAATAGGGAACGAAGAAAATAATATTTACAACGTTCAAAACATGATATATATATATATATATATATATATATATATATATATATATATACTGCACCCCATGACATAAACACACAAGACATAGGGTTATATAGAGACGATGGTCTTATTTTATTGCAAAATTCTACACATTTTAAACAGACAAAATAGAAAATTTATCCACAGATAATTCAGAAGTTTAAACCTAAAAGTAATTACTCGATTTAGTAAATAATAATTACCAACGATACATAAAAACCCAATGAATATCCATTATACATCCACCCAAAGTCAAATCACCCCCCAAGTATAATCAAGCATATACCCTCCTCTATAGAATATAGAATTAGTAAAACTCTTCCAGTGAAGAAATATTTAACAAAAATAAAAGTCTTTGCAATAAGTCCCGAAAAGAAAGTGGCGACAAAAACCAAAACATCAAGTATATAAGAATCTATACCCATAACAGGAAAAATAGAAATAGAAAATTCATTTGGTACACATCTCCTTTCAACCAAATGGTAAACACCAAGTTAAGGCAGAAGTTACACAATTTAATTAAAAAAACACTTCCCCACTAACAACCTCTAAGTAAAATTTTTAACAAAAATGTACTTAAACTGAATTATAGTTACACAAATAACCTCGAAAAATTCATAACTAATCATAATAAATATAACTTAAATCAAAACGTGGGTCGAAATAAATTAACTACAAAAATAATAAAGAGGACAACAATAAAAACTTATGCAATTGTAGAAACCCCAACAATTGCCCACTACAAAATAGATGTAAAATAAATTCAATTGTCTATGAATGCAATATAACATCAAAAGAAAACACCACTATAAATAAAGCGTATATTGGATCTACAGAGAACACCTTTAAGCAGCGCTGGTACATGCACTTAACTTCATTCAAAAACAACATATATCGAAACCAAACATCCCTTTCTGCATATTTTTGGAAATTAAAGGACACAAAACAGAAACCCAAAGTAAAATGGAAAACTCTGGAAAAAACTAGAACCTGCAACTCGCTTAACGACATCTGCCATTTATGCGTAAGGAAAAAGCTACACATTCTAAATTACCCCAACAATAGCGAACTACTGAACCGTAAGAAAAAATTAGCAGTGTTATATAAACATCGAAAATATTTTTCGTTAAAATTCAATTAACCAAAAAATACCTCATTCATATAAAATATTTCCCTCCAGAAAGGTAATTAATACCCATGTTTAAACCTCAAAATAAAAAAAACAACAACTAACATCGTATAAATAAAAGAAAATAAACTCACACAACATTAATAGACACTTTATTCCATCCACTCATAGATAGTAGTAAAATAAAAAGTATTTACCTTTCTTAAAAAAAATTACATTCCAATATAAGAATTACCTAGTCAAAACTAAAATTGATCTGTCCAAAACTAAGCTACTCCGCGCCCCTCTCCTAACCCAAGGCTGTATCACTATGGCTACATACGGCTAAATCGTACTAAACTCCCACCACATTCACTGACATATCATATTACCAAAAATAAATCGTTTCCACCATTAATTTTTCATTTCAACTTATCACCAAATGAGGAGCAAACGTAGCTCCGAAACACGAAGATTTTGTGTAGTGATACAATGCTTTTATAAACCATTGTAACAACCATTACAATATAAAGCTCTACGTTGTATCGAGCACTCTTTATAAAAGTAAATGCGTGAACAGTGGGTTTAAAACCTTCGTGTTCCATAACTTTCTTACAATATATATATATATATATATATATATATATATATATATATATATTTGTATGTATGTATGTATTATAGCCATTCATTGCCTTCATTATTAACAACTGCAACATTTATCTCCTTTTCAGCGCTAAGGATTATGATTTGGAAATGTCATAAAATATGATTATTCCTTCAAAGTCCATATACAGCACGTATTGATCATTTTCTCATCAATGACAAACATACATAACGCCGATATGTCGATTATATAACGCTAATAAACCCACACTAATATTCTCATTACTATTTCTAATACACACACACGTATATATATATATATATATATATATATATGAATATTACGGCCATTCATTGCCTTTATTATTAACCACTGCAATATTTATTTCCTCTCCAGCGCTAGTGATTATGATTTGCAATTGTCATAAAATATGATTATTCTTTCAAAGTCCATATAAAGCACGTATTGTTCATTTTCTCATCAATGACAAGCATATATCACGTCGATATGTCGATTATATAACACTAATAAACCCACACTAATATCCTCTGATTGGACCATATCATTTCTTATTAATTATTATTATCAAGGACACCTGACAAGCTCTTGTGCATACATCCGAATGATTGCACACACTTACGCCTTTTGTATACAATCAAATAAACACTCCTACCTAAGCATATTATCTTTACGCGGGTATGAGCACAATACACAGCGATCCTAATGCATTGTAATCTTCCTTCTTCAGTTTTTCGGGACACTGAGGTGACGATGATGCAATGCTCTCTAATAATAGCGTTCACTCATCTGACCTGTCTACTCCCCGGGCCGGGTATTAAATTCATCGGACGGATCGACCGAGTGGAAATGCAAGCAAGATACGAAAATGACGTTGAAGCCATCAAGCGAGATCTCGCTGATAGAATCTTCCCGCTGATAAAGATTGAACGCTCAAACCAGACTTCCGGTTGCCTGCTTCCGTTCAAATATTCAGTTATCGAGATTTCAAAAAATAGGTCTTACGAAATAACAATCATTGATGTCTTCCATATGTGCTTCGCTTAATCGCTGTAACCATTTGTTTGCGGACAACTTCTCGGTGTAAAAATGATGTCCGTCATACCTTTATTTTCTCTATGTCGTGTCTCATGAGGACGTAGGGGATGATAGGCTTCCACGTCTAAATCTCCATTGTCGCCTTAATGCCTGTTTCCTTGAGGTGTTTGTGCGTAAGTGAACTCCTTGCATTCACTTATGCAAATATACCCTTGGGAAAGGCATTAATAAGTCTCTTCCTTTCAGTTATGGGTTAAATAGCAGGACAGATTGGGTTCTATAGCCTTGGTCGGCAACCAGTCCTACCGCAGAAAGCAATGGCAATCTACTGTGGGATAATCTTCTGCCCAGTCAGTCATGTCTCTTTCGAGTCATGATCGCAAAATATGCGCTTTCTGGTAGGGTCCAAACCTGTCTCTACCTTTGCGGAATAAAATGTGATTTAGACCGTCGCGACGACCGAATGCGTCGGCGTTCAAACAAATCTTAATAAAAGAGCAAATACCTCACAAACTATCAAAACTGACATAATCTTTGAATAATTTTTAGAGAAGTTTTGGATGTCCGTTGTGGTGCTGTGAATATCGGCTCGGAACTACAAATCGGGGAGCCGTGTTCGAATTCCAGTTGAATTCCTTACATTCACTTACGTACAAATACCCTAGGGAAAAGTATTAATCCGTTTCTTCCCTCCAGTTATGGGCTAGATAACAGGGCAGATTGGGTTCTGTAGCCTTGGTTGGCAACCAATCTATCGCATAAAATAATGGCAATCTACTGTGGGATAATTTTCTGCCCAGTCAGTCATGTCTCATTATCGCTCAAGCATGCATCGCCTATAGCATTTAGCTGACCGATGGTTTTATTTATTAATCCGACAGATATTTATTACTAAATTGTTATTTTTAGTGGCTACTCGTAACTGAGTAAATTCTTCGTTTATTTATTAAACAGTATATTAATTTAATTTAATTTTATTTAATTTCGTTCACTACCCTGAGACTTCAGAGAAAATAGTTCTACAGAATTCGAAACTGCATCCCCACTGACAGTTGAAATACACACACTCAATTACAGATATATATGGTATGTGTATAGATAGTAATGGTCTTCTAAGAATTTTCATTTAACACAATGAAACCTTTTATCTCTATAAATATCTATTCCGAATCATAGGAGCCTATCACGTCGGCAGTGATTTCCCCCCAAATGTCTTCTAAAACATTGCAGGAATCCAACTTGATTAATTCAGTCGCTCAAAAAGACTTCTCAGTGGCATTTGCAGACAATTTATATCACCGAATGCCAGCTAAAAATGGCAAACCTTGTTCTGCCCAAATCATTATTGGCTCACTGCCAAGCATATGACGTTCATATTAGGTTGCTGCTGTAATAAACTTCAAGGGCTTCTCTATAAACTTGTGCCTTGTAAGTGTCTTTATATTCGATGGTTTTGGTGTAATAAATGTTTCAGGCCGTTTATTTCTTTTGCATCCCGACTGTATTTGTTTTCATGTCCGGCACAAGCGATGAAACTGTGTCTCTACCTGATGGGAAGGAGTGGAAAAGATAAACATTATCAGAAATGGTTTCTTACAAAATTGACAAAATAAAAAAAAATTCGGATAGCCTCATTACAAATTAAATATCAGAGCCTTTTTTACCTCATGCGCGCACAAACATAAACACACACACGCGCGTGCGCGCACACGCACTCACGCACACACACAAACATGCGCACACGCAAACACACACACAGAAAGACACTCACACACTCCAAAACGCACATAGAAGCACACACACACACACAAACACACACAAACACACACTTGCAAACACTGAAACACACCCACAAACACACCAACACAAACACACACTTAAACAAACATAAGTACACACAAAAACACACAGAGAAATATATTCACAGAAAGACACACGCACAAACAAACACACACACCAAAACGCAAACACACACGAACAAACACGCACACACTCACACACCTAAACAGACATGAACAATCATGTAGACACACACACACAAACATACTCGTACACACTTTTTTATTTTCGTTATTAGGACAAACCCTCCTCACTCTTTTCGTGATCCGTAATTTATATATATATATATATATATATATATATATAGAGAGAGAGAGAGAGAGAGATATTTACTACCGGCCATAATTATTAGACCACACCAGTTTTTTTTTCAAAGAAATGATGTAATTAATATTATTTCTAGTATTTATTGCCAAATGAAAATAGAATGCCTCTTTTGTTATGAATACTTTGCAAAATTTTACAAGGCAAGGAAGCAAAGATGAACTCTTTCAAATCACCCTAAATTTCATTCATTCTTTCATTGATGAAACTGCAATATAGGTAATTATTAAATATTTACAAATTCATTTGATGCCATGTTATTGTGCAATATTAACAAAAGAACCCTTCTGATTTTCATTTACAATTATTCATTTGGCAATAAGTAGTAAAACTACCATGAAATACATCGTTTTTTAGAACACTGAGGTGGCCCAATAATTATGCCCCGTAGTGTATATATATATATATATAAGAGATAATAACGATATTCATGTCGAAAAACATTCCACGAGATAGGAGATGACGAGTGACATTACATTTAAATTCTTGGAGATTGTAGCTGTCGGGGAAGTAAATGGAAGGGAATTCCACAGCCGGAAAGTGCGAGAAAAGAAGCTGATGGAGTAGAATTTGCGTTTAAAATTTATTAGTTTCAGAGTAAAAGGTGGGACCTAGTTGCTTATTTTGTGGCTCGAGTAAATTTATATATAGGGGCACCAGTGAGCTAAGTTCATCGGAACAGAAGCTGTGAATGTATTTGTAGAAGAGACACAGAGAAGCCTCATTGTGCCGGTGAGAAAGTGGCTGTATCCGAGGTGCCAAGACGGGATCAATCACATTACAGATTCTTCGTTGAATTTTGTCAACTATTAATCATTTAAAAAAATAAGGTTTGACAACCTTCTCAATTCACTGTATTCTTAGTCTCCTTTTGTAAAACAACATTCCTGGAGTTTCTTTTTATCTGTACGACTAGCAGTATAGCCCGGCATTGCTCGCGTGTAATGAAAGCTTTAAAACTAATCCATGGTCCTATGGGAAAGACTAAAAAGCAATAGTTGTTTCCAGTTAAAGCGAAACCGTAGACTGAAGAAAAATGAATGGATGTAAGTCAAATTTTGGTATCCAGGTATCGATATCAAATAAGTTTTTTTCGTCGTAAACTGAAATTTGAAAACTAAACAAGTCATCTGAGTAAATGGTATCATGGCTGAGACTAAGAACTACAATTATACCGACTTAAAGCCAAATCCGAAGCAAAAATTAAAATAAAAGGGCTGAAAAAATGCAGACATACTGGCAGATACACACATAAACAGACACATACATAAACAACTTGCCTTTTATATATATATATTATCGATTTTCTGCACTATTGTAAGAACTGCAACCTTGAAACTTCTGAAAATCGTTTCTTATGTCTTTGTCTATGAGTGTAACAAATTTGATTAAAATTGGACCACTCTTTGTATAACCCGATTTTTTGGATTATCGATTTTCGATATTTATCGGGGGTACCTCGCCACAAAACCTAGCTAAGATCAGTCACAGACGCTTATAGTACAACTGTGTAACTTTTCAAGAAAAATCGGTTCAGCCGTTTCGGTAACGCGCATACACACACACACACACACACACATACACACACATACGCGCACACACACACATAGTTCCATTTATAAATAAGTTTAGATTATTCGATATTTACTGCCCTATCCGAGAATTTATATTACAAAGCAGTCAAGTAAACTTTCCATTTTTTCCAACAAAATTAGGATTTCAGTGTCCCATTTCGCAGACATTTAATTTTCTGTATACAAAAAGCAATGTGTTCGTGTGTCTGACTGTCTGTCTGTATGTCCTTTATACAAATCCAAAGTCTTTATCTGATTGCCACCAAACTTCACATAAATATTCTTTAGGTTTCCGGTCCAGTCATGGGTTACTTAGTTTTCCGATTTCTTCCCGATATCAGAAGTCGATATCACGATATCAGAAAAGGTTTGATCAAGAGCAGGATTTCGGTCCTTTTATCGTGATTCTTGGCGCAGAATTTGCTCTAACTTTGTAATATTATAGTTTTTAGTCTCAAACATTAGTAGATCTCAGATGACTCATTTTCCCCTATATCGGAAATCGATACCCCGGATATTCTATCGAATCTGATCAAAAACCTATATTCAGCCATCAATATGGCTCATTTTTTTCAATTTTACTCGCGATGGGTACGATATATTTTCATGGACTTACTTAGGTTAGTTTATCAGAAATCGATACCCCGATATCCTACGGGTCTGATCAAAATCAGGTTTTCAGCCCTTTTATTTTGGTTTTTGCTTCGGGTTTTGCTCTAAGTAGGTATAATTGTAGTTCTTAGTTTTAACAACCTCGGTTTTACGTGCCAACGTCCAAAGAGTCTGCGCTCCAGGACCATGGATTAGTTTTAAAGCTTTCATTACACTCGAGCAGCGCCGGTCTATACTGCTAGTTATTGCTAAAAGCCACGTAGGTACATATCAATAGACTGAGGTAGATAGATAGAGTTAGGCTAAAGTAGATACACGAGACTCAACTCAATACAGTATTAATGCTAGCTACGGTGTAATGAGCCAGAAATATGGTGTGATGTCGATATTTCAAAAGGGAAAGATATGTAAGTACAAACTATCACGGCGAGTACTTGTGAGGAAGAAATAAAAAAGCAATTTGTACACCCCCCGCACACCCAAAAATATATTTGTCAATTAAGCGTCTTGAAGTGCATATCGGACTCTTGAAATAAAATTATGATCTTAGACGTAAATGAATACATATAAATTAGTAATAAAGATAGTAAAATAAATATTATATTAACTCACCTTTGAAAAAATGACTCCGTTGAATACTTCTTTCAGTAGGGAAGCAGTGGCAACTAGTGAATATTGGGTTATAGTCACACTTTCCAGTATTAGTCTTCTCCCAAATTAATCTATAATTTGTCCGGAAGTTTCATATTTTATTTTGGATGGAGACTGCTGTGAATTGAATTTTGTGAATCGGATATGATTTTTCTGTTTCTATTTTTTATTTTGAGCTCCTGAATTTTTCTACAAAGTTAATTTTGGAGGATTGATATCGGCTGTCTTTAAGAATTTTATCATAAATTACTTTGTGCTTATCGAATATTACTTTATTAGAAGAGTGTGTGTTAATGCGGCGTTCAACTGTTGATGGAATATGCTTGATAATGGATGGTGGGCGATTACAGTTGGGGTTTATATAGATTTGCTTAGCATTATCTTTCATGTAAGTTTGGAAATAGCAAATACTAAGTCAAAATCATATGGTATAACCTTCCTTTTAATCAGTTAGTTAACTTTAAACTGGGACAAATTTCTTGAACTAATAGGTAAGTATTTTCACAAAAATAACACTCTTAGAAAAAATTTTCAATACGAATGCAATAAAACTAAACTATAGCTCCTCCAACAATCTAGAAAAAGTAATTAAAGTACATAAAAGTAAAATATTAAATGCATACAACAAAAATAACTCCGACACTCATACACGTCTGCCCAATAATAATAACCTTTGTAAGTGTAGAAACCCAAACCAATGCCCCATTCCTAATAAATGTTTAAAGAAATCCCTGATATATATGTGTTCGATTTCATCAACGGAGAATCCCAAAGATCAGAAAATTTATATCGGAAACACAACAAACATATTTAAAAAACGCTTTTACAAAAACCTCTCATCCTTCAATAACAAAGAAAAACAAAACATGACGTCTCTTTCCAAATACTTTTGGAAGTTAAAAAACGAAAATAAAACATCTAAAGTTAAATGGAAAATTCTGAAACAAGCAAGAACATCTAAATCAATAAGGGAACCATGTTTCCTTTGTCTTCAAAAAAAAATTGAAATCATTAAATACATGAATAGCAACAGACTTTTAAACCAGCAGCATGAAACCACAGTAAACAGCAAACACATAAAAGAACTAACCTTGCAATCATGCAAAAATACTACAAAAGACAAAGTTAGGACCCATTAGAGACAATAAACGTTTATAATATTAACAACATTGTTAAATCAAATTTCACCTATTCCATACCACAAACTGTCATCTATTTTAAAATTCTATAGAAAAAATGATTTCCTAAATTTAAAATTAAGGTTAAATATAAATATTTAGATTAGTTTTAAAAACTGAGCTTAAATAAAAAAATATTGTATAGTTACAAAATTAAATAAAAGAGATAGGTCCAATAAATGGTAACTACTATTCCCACTTCATCAAATCTAATACTATTCTTCCCCACTCTTACACTTCCTTAATCTCCCCTTTTACTAAACTCGAAGAAAAAAATCCAGCCATTAGGCCATAAAAAGCTATACCACACACTTAATGTTAAATCTGTCTACAGAATTCCCGACAAGTTCCTTAATCAACTCTATGCCTCACCCATTCCCTCTTTGCAAAATTCTAACGAACAATTTACAAGACTTATCCCTTTATCACTATCCCCACCCCATCCTACACACAACAAACAGAACAGGTGTCTCTGAGAATTACGTGGGCGTGCGTGGGCGAGGCAAAGCCGGAAGTCCCGGTTTGGAGATTATAAAAAGACCTCGGCGCACGGATTTCACCAGACAGACAGACAGACCAGACAGTAGACAGACAGACCAGAGTAGCAGGAGAGAGAGAGAGACACAACAGATTCGACGACACTCCCGTCAACCCCATTAGAAGCGCGCTCTCAATTCTCTGTCCCTGTGTTACACGGTTCATCGTCATTAATAAAAAATACAACTTATATTTTTATTTATATATGTGTTTGTTGTTTGTTGATATACAACATTTGTAGTGGATAATAATTTGTACATGTTCTAAACTATAATTTATAATAAATATTCACAGCTCTATATTATATATCGAGCACTGTTTTAAATTAATGTTTTGAACGTTGTAAATTTTTCTTCGTTCCTTAATCACTCGTATATATATATATATATATATATGAAGGTCGGTGTCTGTGTGGGCATGTACGCCATCCAAATTACACTCTGGGAAATTGTTCAGGGTTGAACTGTCAAAATTAAAACAAGCAATTTTAGCCAAAATAACAACAACAACAACAACAACAAAACACACACACAATAAAGGCATTACTTATCCTTCCTTAATAATTAGGGTGTACCAAATTTTAAGCAATAAATTTAAATGTTGAACCAACTTGCTTTTAATTTAATTATTTTTTTTTTATCTTAATCATTTGATCCTAAGCAAGGCGATAAAATTACTGAGTTGCAAGGGGTTACTGAAAGTAAAAGAAACTGAAACTATTATTTGTCTATATCTATATTGCTCACGGAATGAGGATGATATACCTCGGCGATTGTAATAAAGGGTTCGCTTCGAAATTCCTTGCACCTGTAAAGAAGGCCGAGCGTACAACGGCCGAAACGTCCTACAAATGGCAACAAAGATGAGGACAATAATACGGTCAATGTAAATACTGAAACTATTTTTATTGAGGAGAAAGAATTTAGAAAAGAACAGGTTTATGAGGGCAGAAGATGAACATTAAGAATGTATTTTAATCTTGAATTTAAGAAAAATAAACCTGAAGAGAGATCAATAAGCGATAAGCGAAAGAGAAGGGACTTTAGCAAAGGACAATGTTATTGAGGGAAAAGGACAATTAAAGAACAGTTTTCGAGAAGATAGATCATGGGGATTGACATTTCATTCAATTTTTGAAGATCGTCAGTCAGTTAAGTGTCATACGTGAAACACGCTTGGGCGATCATGTCTCTCTCGAAACATGACTGACTGGGCAAGTGATTATCCTGCAGTAGGTTGCCATTGCTTACTGCGGTAGACTGCTTGTCAGCCAAGGCTATAGAACCCAATCTGTCCTGCTATTTAACCCATAACTGGAGGGAAGAGACGGATTAATACCTTTCCCAAGGGTATTTGCACGTAAATGAATGAAATGAATTCAACTGGAATTCGAACTCGGGTCCCCGATTTCTCGTTCCGAGCCGATATCCACTGTACCACAAATGACAGAAATAAGAAACCGGAAGAGAGTTACACACGCAAAAAGTGCAAAAAAAGGAAACGATTAGCATAAGGCATATGTTCACGTCAGACCATTTTAATAATCAAATAAGACATAAAATTATATTTTTTTTAATCGTATTACCCCGAGCAAGGCGATAACGCCACCAGTGTGCAGGGGGCTACATAAGAGAAAAAAAGATTAGGTAGAAAAGGGTGAAGAGAAAGACGAACCAATTAGAAAGGCGCAAGAGAAGGATGGGAATACAGGTGTGATGACAGCTGCAGCGGTGGAGAGAAAGGAAAGGATATACAGGATGGTGAAGAAAGAACTAGTCACAAGTGGTTAAGTGATGAGTATTGACATTGCATTTAAATTCCAGGAGATTGTAGCCGCCAGGAAAGCAAGAATATGGAAGCAAGTTTCACAGGCGGGAAGTGCGAGAAAAGAAGCTGAAGGAGTAGAATTTTCGTCTGCATTTGTTTGATCTAACTGTGAATGGGTGAGATCCAGTTGTCAATCTTGTTGAACGAGTAAAGACCTGTTGCAGAGGCAACAGTGACTTAAGTTTGTTGGAGCAATAAAAAAATAATTTTAAAATGTAACAAAAACCAAAACAAAGAGAATAAAAGCCTTATTCAGCTTCCGTTAAAATTCTTTTTGCATTATTTTTCATTTAAATTTTAGTTTCGCTTTTTTTTTAAATATTATTTTCCTAACTCTGTTAATGGAATGAAACCAATCAGTTAAGAGCGATACGTGATATATGTTTGAGTGATAATGTCTTTTACAATCCATGACTAACTAGGCAGAAGATAGCAATAGGTTGTCGTTTCTTTCTGCGATAGACTGGTTGCCAACACAGGCTACAGAACCCAATCTGTCATCGCTAGAGGGAGAAAGAGATGGATTCATACATTTATACAGTGGTGTTTGGGCATAAGTGATATCAACAAATTCAATTGGAATTCGAACACGGCTCTACCGATCACCTATTCTGAAACGTTATTCTTTAAACTAAAACGCACGTAGATCAAATCCCAAGTAGGCATCTACGCAGATGACACCACCATTTACTCTCGCATCAGTAAGAAATCTGGCGAGGCGGACAAACATAGCCTCGCTGCTGATCTTGAGAATCGCCTACACTCTGTGTTAGACTGGGATAAGAAGTGGCTTGTAAATTTGAATGCTTCTAAAACAAAACTCCCATCTGTCAACTATCACGGGCAATCTTTCCTGCCATCCATAAGCATGGACCAAGCAAGTCTACCTGAAAGCAATACACTGCGCCTCCTCGGCCTTACACTAACATCCGACCTCAAGTTGATTCATTACATTGAATCAATATCTAAATACACTTCTAGGGACGTTAGGTCACTGTATCTGGGCAGGAATAAACCATTCGATCGTGTATGGAATACTGTTGTTATATCTGGTCAGGCGCCTCTGCTGTTCGTTTCAGTGTTCTCGACAGGCTCCAAAGGGGAATCTGTAATGTGATTGGTCCAGACCTGGTGGCTCGACTTCAGCCACATTTTCACCGGCGAGGTGTAGCTTCCCACTGTCTCTTTTTCATGGCTTCTGCTCCGACGAACTTAGTTCACTGGTGTCCACTCCACAAGAGTTTACTCGGGCAACAAATCTGGTAAGAAGGACCCACCTATTTACAGTTAGATCAACCAAATGCAGGCTACAATTCTACTCCACAACATTTTTTCTCGAGATTCACGCCTGTGGAACTCCCTTCCATTTACCTGCGTTCCTGACGGCTACAACCTCCAGGAATTTAAATGCAAAGTCAATGCCCATCTCTTATCCGCTTAACTCCAGCCCTGTCTACATCACCCCGTGTATCTTGTTTTCCTTTTTCTCTACGTTCGCAACCGTCTTCACTCCTGTGTTTACATCCTTCTCTTGCCCTTTCTCTTTCACCTCATATATCTGTTTCGTCTTTGTCTTCACTCTCCTCCTGCCGAAAACTTTAACACTTCTATGTAGCCACCTGGACATCAGTGGCGGTACCACCTTGTTTGGAGTGAAAATATAAAAAAAATATTCATGGGATGAAGAACTACCTGTAAATCTGGTCATAAAACGCCTTAACCTCAACGTCCAAGTTTTGCTATCAAATGATTCAAATGTCTAAAGAGAGAATTATTATCATAGTTTATTTTATCTTTACGTTGTAATCAGCGATCAAGTAATCTCTATAGCTCTCTTAATCCCCCGGAAAGTTGCTTCCAGAGGCAATATCAGAAGCCTTACAAGAGCATATCATTCCAAGTGAAGGCAGTCGATCTTTTGACCAGGTCACTAATATCTCCATCGGGCAAATGATGTCACAAGTTTCGAATATCACGCGAAGCCAGTGGCATCTTGATGATGTTTACTGAGAAATAAGCGGTCAGAAGAAATAAGAGCCTGAAAATACAAGGGCAGATGAGAAAAAAATGCTAAAAAGTTATTGATCTGACTCAATTCTAAAAACCTTCATACACAAATATATCTCGAGTAAAGTCGTTTTCGATTATCCGTCGTTTGTCAAAAACTAAACAAACTAAAATAAATAAAAAAATAAAAATCAAATCATTGTATCTCACTTTACGTCTGTCCGCCTCAAATATTGAAGTCGTAATATTACTAGAAAATCATTAAAATACATAAAACCATCTTACTGTACTGTTGATTCTGACGATCTACAGCCATTTACGTTCGCGATGTAAATAACCAAACTGAATATAAATGCTGGTAAATTTAACATAAATTAGTATTTAGTTTAATAATTATAATAACTGTATCTGTTATTTCAAATTACAAAATAATTTTAATTTATAATGTATTAGGGCAACAAAATTCAGAAATAAAAAGTCCGCAATGTACTGTAAAGATCATCAAATTGAAATCATCTACATTTAGGTATGTACGTACACGTATTCGTAAATTAAGATTACTTTTTCTGTACTATATTAAAAACTAAAACTTAATTGTTTGTAAGCTTAAAATAGATTCTTATTGATCATAGATTAATAAAAATGCGTTTATAAATAAAACACAGATCTGGTAACGGTTATTTGTGGTTTTGTTTTGTGATAAGCAAATTCAGAAATAAACAATTTCCACTTAAGTCGTTTTTCGACTTAAATTGCCTTTCCTGGAAGGATTTACCGACGTAAGGAGAGATGTATCTGTACAACTAAATATCAGATTTTTAAAAAATTCTCTTCTCAATCAGGTCGACAAAAGTTTAGCAGTCCAGCGTTTATTATTATTTCATGTTTTGTTTTCCTTCAAAACATGGGTGATCATAACCCTCCACAACTTTCTCTCCTTCGGAGCCTTGATTCAAATATCTCTTTTGGCTATACTTAATCATCCCTCTTTTGCTACCATTTACTCAGGTTCGTTAGGTAGGTTAAGCTCTGCTTTTTTCTGTCGCTCTTGCCTTCAATCTTTCTTGTGACTATCAAATTTTCCGAGCTCTCTTTCCTCATTATGTTCCCTATAAATTTCAGCTGGATCATTTGATGTTTCGTATACGTGTTATTTTTGTTTTCATTTTCTCTTAAACCTCTTAGTTGCTCACTCATAGAATTCTCAGTATCCTTCTGTTGAGTAATATTTCTACTAGCTCAATTCTCTCTTCCGCTATTCACTGTCATATAATAAACATTCCCTTACACCGCAATGTTGCAGACTGCACGTCAACTTGAGATGTTCATTCCCATGTTAATTTTATGAGCCTTCTCTTCAATACTGGCTTAATGCATGGCGGAAGAGAATGTTCAGAAGATTTTCTTGCAGTGGATTGCCATTTCTCCCTGAGGTAGACTGTTTCTCACCAAAGGATACGCAACTTAATCTGACTTGCTATTCAACGTATAGCTGGAGAAAAAGAGATGGATTCATGCCTTTCTCAAAGGCATTTGTACATAACACATTACTCAATAAGTCCGGGGTCTGACATATAGATGACGCCACTAATAAAAAAATCCATATGATTTTCATGAAGTACTAACATTCAAATGGCACGTGAGAAAATTAAGGCCCGATCAGATAATTAATTTGCAAATTAAAGTTATTTAAGTGAAGTTACTGTTGAAAATTTTCAAAACAATAAAAACATTTTAATTTCTTGCGTTAATACAGCCTTACTTTCTAATGGAAAATACTGTTCAAGCAAAGCAATAGCTTGATAAGTATTATTCGAAATTAACTCCGTCAGAAACAACGGTTAAGGATTGGCATGCTGACATTAAACGCGGCCGTACAGACAAAAACGGCGCTGAAACTCAGGTAGTCCAAAATCGGTAGTTGTCATGGAAAACAAAAAAAAAGAAAAGAAAAATACACAAGCTCTTTTGGTCGATTGTAAATTGAAATTGCATGTGTTAAAAGACAAGTTGAATATATCAGAAGGCAGTGTATTCAGTATTTTGCATGAACATTAGTCAATGAGAAAGCTGTGTTCAATGTGGGTGCCGCGTTTGCTCACAGTCGATCAGAAACTTCAACGATTCAGTGCGTTGTTTGGCACAGTTTCAACGCAACAGGAAAGGGTTTTTGCTTACATAAGTGGCAATGAATGAAACATGAATCCACAGCTTCACTCCGGAGTCAAACTGGCAGTCAGCTGAGTGGACAGCAGCAGGTGAAAACCGTCCAAAATGACCAATGGCGCAAACCTCAGCAGGCAAGATTTTAGCCTCCGTATTTTGGGATGCTCAAGGTATTTTGTTCATCGATTAACTTAACAAAGGAAAGACCATCACTAGAGAATATTATATAGCATTATTGGTGCGTTTCAAGAAAGAAATCGACAAAAGCCAGCCACAAATTAAGAAGAAAGTGATTTTTCACCAAGTCAACGCACCGTGTCACAAGTCGATCGCAACGATGATAAAACTACATAAATTGCACTTTGAATTACTTCCGCATCAACCCTATTGTCTAGATCTGGCCTCCAGAGACTACTAGCTGTTTGCAAATCTCCAAAGAATGCTCCAGGGAAAGAGATTTCGCTCTAATGATGAAGTGATATCGAAAACTGAGACCAAAGACAAGTTGTTCTAGAAAAAAAGGTATAGAATTTTTAGAGAAGCGTTGGACTCAGTATATCACCCTAGAAGGAGACTATGTTGATGAATAAAGTCGAATCTTGCCTAAAAGTTGTCGTCATATTAGTTATGCTCTGGATTTATTAAGTGATGTGTTAAATTACGCATATGTTTGTAACTTACATATATATGTGTGTGCGTGTAAAAACAATCACAAGCAAATATTATATAGCGTTATTGGTGGATTTGAAGGAAGAAATCACAAAAAAAAGGCCAAAAATAAAGAAGAAGAAAAAAGTGATCTTTCACCACGACAACGCACCGTGTCACAAGTCGATCGCAACGATGGCAAAACTACATGAATTGCACTTCAGATTGCTTCCGCATCCACCCTATTCTCCAAATCTGGCCCCCAGTGACTACTGGCTGTTTGCAGACCTCAAATGAATGCTCCAGAGAAAGAGATTTCGCTCTAATGATGCAGCGATATCGAAAACTGAGACCAAAGACAAGTTGTTCTAGGAAAAAGGTATAGAATTTTTAGAGAAGCGTTGGACTCAGTATATCACTCTAGAAGGAAACTATGTTGATGAATAAAGTCGAATTTTGTCTAAAAGTTGTTTATAAGTTAGACCCATGATTTATTGAGTGATGTTTTAAGTGACTGCAACGAATCTAACTAGAATGTGAACTCAGCTCTCGGAATTCTTATTCCCATCCGATATAATTTGCCTCACAGCGAACAGTCATATAGGAGCACAGATGTTATATAACATTTTTTATGAAAATATACACAGATTTTATGAAATTTCCTGTTTCTTAATACATTACTTACCTTTTGGAAAGCATCTTTTGCTATCCCTTTTGATTTTGCGTCACATTTTTCTGTCCTCTCTTATGACAGCCAGTTAAGTGCCAAATGTGATACAAACTTGAGCAGAAGATTGTCCTGTAGTAGTTTGCCATTACTTTTTGCTGTAGACAGATTGCCAACTAATGCTATAGGAACCAATCATTCCTGCTATTTAATCCATAGCAGGAAGAAAAGTGATGGCTTAATAGCTTTATTAATGGTATTTTTGCATAAGTGAATGCAACAACATTCTCGTTCCATATCCACTGCACCACAACGCCCATCTCTTATGATACATTTTCACTTGTTTAATTTTGATATCTCAAATTTATAATTCGAATGTTGGGGAGTTATCGGTTTTGCTGACAGCCATACTTTCTAGAGAATAAAATAAATATGGTTTTCAATTGGTTAATCGCATTAGATTGAATCCTAAATAAAAATGGTCAACATGATTTTTGGTACCAAGAAAGGAAACACGTTTTATAGCTAACTGAACGGTGCCGATTCCGAATCTGACCTTAGATTTTCATGGGTAGCTAAGTTTTGCTACCCGTGAAAATCATGGTCATTTTTGGAAAAAATATCAATTTACGATCTTGGTTGATCTGAACTGTTATTTAATTAAGCTCAAAGAAACCAATCAATTTTAAGATATGCCGACCGATTTATGTCAGCCAAATGAAATAAAATGTTTTTATAAGAAAAAGTGTTTTTGAATCACAAAATTTAAAATAGATGTACCATTTTTTTACAATTTATCGCCAAAATTAAAATTAACTGATAAACTGTAATATATCTTATCAGTATTATGCTAATATGGCTATCAACATTTATTTTTAAATAGGTATCTTGATAAATTTTCGGATAACTGTGGCGATGTGAGTGAAGAGAAATAACAATTATTGCATCGGAATATCAAAACAAATGCTACTAGATAAGGTGGAACAAACAAATGATAGCTGACTACTGCTGGATTATTATAAGGGACTTAAATAACATTGAACATTGATGGAAATCACAAAGAGGTCTTCTCAGGCGATTAATAGGGAGTTGTTTTGTTTTGAACGGGTAAAAAATTAACAAGCTATTCTTTATACATGATAACAATCTAGGGTCGGTTATTTCTTAGATAAGTCGACAGTTTGACCTTATCAATCTGCCCACACTTACAAATCAAGACAGGTGCAAATGGTTGTGTCATCGGCATAGGTACCAAATTGTAAACGAATTTCCTAAGGAAAGTCAATGATAGAACATTAGGGACGCCTACGTTAATATGAAATTATCTAGAAAAGTAGGCGTTAAGGACAAACTACAATAAGTGATTTCATCATAAAGACAGGATCAGTTCATAAAAGTTTACAGACACCATAACATTTCAACTTGTGCTAAACCCTGTCGAACTCTGGGAAACAGCCCGAGATTCACTATTCTTAAGTCTGTCCTAAAACAATTCGTCCTGCAGCAATCATTAGTAAGATAAAGTTACTTCCAAAACAAAGCAAGCTTGCTTACAAAACTAATAACCGAGGGAATAATTTTGGAACTCACAAGGCTGATTTACTTCATCCACTGATTTAAAATTTCACCAACCAATTATCACATATTTTGATCAGAAAATAATTTCCATTCCTTTTATACAGGCATATTACTGGGTTTCATATTGTGTGACATGATAACTAGGCATACATTAAGGTGGATTTGTAAAATATGTATTTTATTATAATAGATTGAGAATAGAAAATGGTTAAGAATAGAAAAATAATTTAAAAACATGTGTTTTGTTTAACAAAATTTAAAAAGAAGAGTAAAAAAAATGTTATAATGCTAGGAAATATATAAAGCTAATAATGCTAGGAAATATATAATGCTAATAATGCTAGAAAACGTATAATGCAAATAATGCTAGGAAATGTATAATGCTAATAATGCTAGGAAATGTATAATGCTAATAATACAAGAAAACGTATAATGCTAATAATGCCAGGAAATATATAATGCCATTAATGCTAGGAAATATATAATGCTAATAATGCTAGGAAATGTATAATGCTAATAATGCTAGAAAACGTATAATGCTAATAATGCTAGGAAATGTATAATGCTAATAATGCTAGAAAACGTATAATGCTAATAATGCTAGGAAATGTATAATGCTAATAATGCTAGAAAACGTATAATGCTAATAATGCTAGGAAATGTATAATGCTAATAATGCTAGAAAACGTATAATGCTAATAATGCTAGGAAATGTATAATGCTAATAATGCCAGGAAATATATAATGCCATTAATGCTAGGAAATGTATAATGCAATTAATGCTAGGAAATGTATAATGCTAATAATGCAAAGAAATGTATAATGTTAATAATGCTAGGAAACATATAATGCTAATAATGTTAAAAAATATATAATGCTGATAATGCTAGGAAATATATAATGCTAATAATGCTAGGAAATATATAATGCTAATACTGCTAGGAAATGTATAATGCTAATACTGCTAGGAAATGTATAATGCTAATAATGCTAGGAAATATATAATGCTAATAATGCTAGAAAACGTATAATGCAAATAATGCTAGGAAATGTATAATGCTAATAATGCTAGGAAATATATAATGCTAATAATGCTAGAAAACGTATAATGCAAATAATGCTAGGAAATGTATAATGCAAATAATGCTAGGAAATGTATAATGCTAATAATGCTAGGAAATGTATAATGCTAATAATGCCAGGAAATATATAATGCTAATAATGCTAGGAAATGTATAATGCTAATAATGCCAGGAAATATATAATGCTAATAATGCTAGGAAATATATAATGCTAATAATGCTAGGAAATATATAATGCTAATAATGCTAGAAAACGTATAATGCAAATAATGCTAGGAAATGTATAATGCTAATAATGCTAGGAAATGTATAATGCTAATAATGCTAGGAAATATATAATGCTAATAATGCTAGGAAATGTATAATGTTAATAATGCTAGGAAATGTATAATGCTAATAATGCCAGGAAATATATAATGCTAATAATGCTAGGAAATGTATAATGCTAATAATGCTAGGAAATGTATAATGCTAATAATGCTAGGAAATGTATAATGCTAATAATGCCAGGAAATATATAATGCTAATAATGCTAGGAAATATATAATGCTAATAATGCTAGAAAACGTATAATGCTAATAATGCTAGAAAATATATAATGCTAATAATGCTAGGAACCATATAATACTAATAATGCTCGGAAATATATAATGCTAATAATGCTAAGAAATGTATAATGCTAATAATGCTAGGAAATGTATAATGCTAATAATGCTAGGAAATATATAATGTTAATAATGCTAAGAAATGTATAATGCTAATAATGCTAGAAAATGTATAATGCTAATAATGCTAGGAAGTATATAATGTAAATAATGCTAAGAAATGTATAATGCTAATAATGCTAGGAAATATATAATGTTAATAATGCTAGAAAATGTATAATGCTAATAATGCTAGAAAATATATAATGCTAATAATGCTAGGAAATGTATAATGCTAATAATGCTAGGAAATGTATAATGCTAATAATGCTAGGAAATGTATAATGATAATAATGCTAGGAAATATATAATGTTAATAATGCTAAGAAATGTATAATGCTAATAATGCTAGGAAATGTATAATTCTAATAATGCTAGGAAATGTATAATGCTAATAATGCTAGGAAGTATATAATGTAAATAATGCTAGGAAATGAATAATGCTAATAATGCTAGGAAATATATAATGTTAATAATGCTAGAAAATGTATAATGCTAATAATGCTAGAAAATATATAATGCTAATAATGCTAGGAAATATATAATGCTAATAATGCTAGAAAACGTATAATGCAAATAATGCTAGCAAATGTATAATGCTAATAATGCTAGGAAATGTATAATGCTATTAATGATAGGAAATGTATAATGTTAATAATGCTAGAAAATGTATAATGCTAATAATGCTAGAAAATATATAATGCTAATAATGCTAGAAAACGTATAATGCAAATAATGCTAGAAAATGTATAATGCTAATAATGCTAGGAAATATATAATGCTAATAATGCCAGGAAATATATAATGCTAATAATGCTAGGAAATATATAATGCTAATAATGCTAGAAAATATATAATGCTAATAATGCTAGAAAACGTATAATGCAAATAATGCTAGAAAATGTATAATGCTAATAATGCTAGAAAATATATAATGCTAATAATGCTAGGAAATATATAATGCTAATAATGCTAGAAAACGTATAATGGAAATAACAATACAACAAATGTATAATGCTAATAATGCTGGGAAATGTATAATGCTATTAATGCTAGGGGAAGTAATAACAATGTTAATAATGCTAGAAAATGTATAATGCTAATAATGCTAGAAAATATATAATGCTAATAATGCTAAAAGGCAATATAATGCAAATAATGCTAGAAAATGTATAATCATATAATAATGCTAGGAAATATAAAATACTAATAATGCCAGGAAATATAATACTAATAATATTAGAAATATATAAATATATAATAATATAAATATATAATACTAATAATACTAGAAAACATTATAATACAAATAATACTAGAAATATATAATACTAATAATACTAGAAATATATATTAATAATATAAATATATAATACTAATAATGCTAGGAAATATATAAATACTAATAATATAAGAAATGTATAATGCTAATAATACTGGGAAATGTATAAATGTAAATAATGCTAGGAAATATATAATGTTAATAATGTAAAAATATATAATACTAATAATACTAGGAACCATATAATACTAATAATGCTATGAAATATATAATATTATAATATAAAATATATAATGCTAATAATACTAGGAAATGTATAGTATTAATAGTTCTAGAAAACATTATAATTCTAATAATGCTAGGAAATATATAATGCTAATAAATACGGGAAATATATAATGCTAATAATGCTGGAACCATATAAATATAATAATACTATAAATATATAATATTAATAATTATAAGAAATGTGTAATGCTAATAATGCTAGGATATATATAGTGCCCCCAATAATATAGGATATATGTAATGCTAATAATGCTAGGAAATATGTAAATACTTATAATAATGCTAGGAAATGTATAATGCTAATAATGCTAGAAATATATAATGCTAATAATGCTAGGATATATATAATGCTAATAATGCTAGGAAATGTATAATACTAATCACTTTAAGATATATATAATGCCTAATAATGCTAGAAAATGTATATATTACTAATAATGCTGAAATATATAATGTTAATCATGCTAGGATATATATAATGCTAATAATGCTAGGAAATGTATAATGCTAATAATGCTAGGAAATGTATAATGCTAATAATGCTAGGAAATATATAATGCTAATAATGCTGAGAACCATATAATACTAATAATACTGGAAATATGCTAATGCTAATAATACTGGGAAATGTATAATGCTAATAATGCTAGGAAATGTATAATGCTAATCATACTGAGATATATATATTACTAATAATAACAGAAAATGTATAATGCTAATAATGCTAGGAAATATATATTATTAATCATGCTAGGATATATATAAAATATTAATAATGCTAGGAAATGTATCATGCTAATAATGCTAGGAAATATATAATGCTAATAATGCTAGGATATAATATAATGCTAATAATGCTAGGAAATGTATAATGCTAATCATGCTAGGATATATATAATGCTAATAATGCTAGGAAATGTATAATGCTAATAATGCTAGCAAATGTATAATGCTAATAATGCTAGGAAATATATAATGCTAATAATGCTAGGATATATATAATGCTAATAATGCTAGGAAATGTATAATGCTAATAATGCTAGGATATATATAATGCTAATAATGCTAGGATATATATAATTCTAATAATGCTCGGAAATGTATAATGCTAATACTGCTAGGAAATGTATAATGCTAATAATGCTAGGAAATGTATAATGCTAATAATGCTAGGAAATATATAATGCTAATAATGCTAGAAAACGTATAATGCAAATAATGCTAGGAAATGTATAATGCTAATAATGCTAGGATATATATAATGCTAATAATGCTAGAAAACGTATAATGCAAATAATGCTAGGAAATGTATAATGCAAATAATGCTAGGAAATGTATAATGCTAATAATGCTAGGAAATGTATAATGCTAATAATGCCAGGAAATATATAATGCTAATAATGCTAGGAAATGTATAATGCTAATAATGCCAGGAAATATATAATGCTAATAATGCTAGGAAATATATAATGCTAATAATGCTAGGAAATATATAATGCTAATAATGCTAGAAAACGTATAATGCAAATAATGCTAGGAAATGTATAATGCTAATAATGCTAGGAAATGTATAATGCTAATAATGCTAGGAAATATATAATGCTAATAATGCTAGGAAATGTATAATGTTAATAATGCTAGGAAATGTATAATGCTAATAATGCCAGGAAATATATAATGCTAATAATGCTAGGAAATGTATAATGCTAATAATGCTAGGAAATGTATAATGCTAATAATGCTAGGAACTGTATAATGCTAATAATGCCAGGAAATATATAATGCTAATAATGCTAGGAAATATATAATGCTAATAATGCTAGGAAACGTATAATGCTAATAATGCTAGAAAATATATAATGCTAATAATGCTAGGAACCATATAATACTAATAATGCTCGGAAATATATAATGCTAATAATACTAAGAAATGTATAATGCTAATAATGCTAGGAAATGTATAATGCTAATAATGCTAGGAAATATATAATGTTAATAATGCTAAGAAATGTATAATGCTAATAATGCTAGGAAATATATAATGTTAATAATGCTAGAAAATGTATAATGCTAATAATGCTAGGAAATGTATAATGCTAATAATGCTAGGAAATGTATAATGATAATAATGCTAGGAAATATATAATGTTAATAATGCTAAGAAATGTATAATGCTAATAATGCTAGGAAATGTATAATTCTAATAATGCTAGGAAATGTATAATGCTAATAATGCTAGGAAGTATATAATGTAAATAATGCTAGGAAATGAATAATGCTAATAATGCTAGGAAATATATAATGTTAATAATGCTAGAAAATGTATAATGCTAATAATGCTAGAAAATATATAATGCTAATAATGCTAGGAAATATATAATGCTAATAATGCTAGAAAACGTATAATGCAAATAATGCTAGCAAATGTATAATGCTAATAATGCTAGGAAATGTATAATGCTATTAATGATAGGAAATGTATAATGTTAATAATGCTAGAAAATGTATAATGCTAATAATGCTAGAAAATATATAATGCTAATAATGCTAGAAAACGTATAATGCAAATAATGCTAGAAAATGTATAATGCTAATAATGCTAGGAAATATATAATGCTAATAATGCCAGGAAATATATAATGCTAATAATGCTAGGAAATATATAATGCTAATAATGCTAGAAAATATATAATGCTAATAATGCTAGAAAACGTATAATGCAAATAATGCTAGAAAATGTATAATGCTAATAATGCTAGAAAATATATAATGCTAATAATGCTAGGAAATATATAATGCTAATAATGCTAGAAAACGTATAATGGAAATAATGCTAGCAAATGTATAATGCTAATAATGCTAGGAAATGTATAATGCTATTAATGCTAGGAATGTATAATGTTAATAATGCTAGAAAAATGTATAATGCTAATAATGTTAGAAAATATATAATGCTAATAATGCTAGAAAACGTATAATGCAAATAATGCTAGAAAAATGTATAATGCTAATAATGCTGTGAAATATAAAATGCTAATAATGCCAGGAAATATATAATGTGCTAATAATGCTAGGAAATATATAATGCTAATAATGCTAAGAAAATATATAATGCTAATAATGCTAGAAAAACGTATAATGCAAATAATGCGAAAATGTATAATGCTAATAATGCTAGGAAATGTATAATGCTAATAATGCCAGGAAATATATAATGCTAATAATGCTAGGAAATATATAATGCTAATAATGCTAAGAAATGTATAATGCTAATAACGTTTAGAAATGTATAATGCAAATAATGCTAGAAATATATAATGTTAATAATGCTAAGAAATGTATAATGCTAATAATGCTAGAACCATATAATACTAATAATGCTATGAAATATATAATGCTTATAATGCTAGGAAATGTATAATGCTAATAATGCTAGGAAATGTATAATGCTAATAGTTCTAGAAAAACGTATAATTCTAATAATGCTAGGAAATATATAATGCTAATAATGCTATAAAATATATAATGCTAATAATGCTAGGAACCATAATACTAATAATGCTATGAAATATATAATGCTAATAATGCTAGGAAATGATAATTAATAATGCTAGGATATATATAATGCTAATAATGCTAGGATATATATAATGCTAATAATGCTAGGAAATGTATAATGCTAATAATGCTAGGAAATGCATAATGCTAATAATGCTAGGAAATATATAAAGCATAATTGTGGATACATATATAGTACAATAATGCTAGAATGCATAATGCTAATCATGCTAGGATATATATAATGCTAATAATGCTAGGAAATGTATAATGCTAATAATGTTGGTGGAAATATATAATGTTAATCATGCTAGGATATATATAATGCTAATAATGCTAGGAAATGTATAATGCTAATAATGCTAGGAAATGTATAATGCTAATAATGCTAGGAAATATATAATGCTAATAATGCTAGGAACCATATAATACTAATAATGCTAGGAAATGTATAATGCTAATAATGCTAGGAAATGTATAATGCTAATAATGCTAGGAATGTATAATGCTAATCATGCTAGGATATATATAATGCTAATAATGCTAGGAAATGTATAATGCTAATAATGCTAGGGAAATATATAATGTTAATCATGCTAGGATATATATAATGCTAATAATGCTAGGAAATGTATCATGCTAATAATGCTAGAAATATATACTGCTAATAATGCTAGGATATAATATAATGCTAATAATGCTAGGAAATGTATAATGCTAATCATGCTAGGATATATAATGCTAATAATGCTAGGATATATATAATGCTAATGCTAGGGAAATGTATAATGCTAATAATGCTAGGATATATAATGCTAATAATGCTAGGATATATATAATGCTAATAATGCTAGGAAAATGTATAATGCTAATCATGCTAGGATATATATAATGCTAATAATGCTAGGATATATAATGCTAATAATGCTAGGAAAATGTATAATGCTAATAATGCTAGGAAATATATAATGTTAATCATGCTAGGATATATATAATGCTAATAATGCTAGGAAATGTATCATGCTAATAATGCTAGGAAATATATAATGCTAATAATGCTAGATATAATATAATGCTAATAATGCTAGCAAATGTATAATGCTAATAATGCTAGGAAATATATAATGCTAATAATGCTAGGATATATATAATGCTAATAATGCTAGGAAATGTATAATGCTAATAATGCTAGGATATATATAATGCTAATAATGCTAGGAAATGTATAATTCTAATAATGCTCGAAAATGTATAATGCTAATAATGCTAGGAAATATATAATGCTAATAATGCTAGGAAATATATAATGCTAGGATATATATATAATGCTGATAATGCTAGGATATATATAATGCTAATAATGCTAGGAAATAAATAATGCTGATAATGCTAGGAAATATATAATGCTAATAATGCTAGAAAATATATAATGCTAATAATGCTAGGAAATATATAATGCTAATAATGCTAGGATATATATAATGCTAATAATGCTAAGAAATAAATAATGCTGATAATGCTAGGAAATATATAATGCTAAGAATGCTAGGAAATGTATAATGCTAATAATGCTAGGAAATACCACGAACACAACGATAAAAATAGAGAAAGTGTATGAGGTAGGAAGAGCAACACTCACGACTATCATAAGGCAACAGGTGAGAGGAGGAATTTAGTTCATGTTCAGGTAAACTTGATAGTAAATGAGGAGAAAATACTGGCACCGCCTGAACACATGGGGAGCATAAGGCAACTAATATTTAAGAATAAGGACGTGGTAGCTTACTCCGATAAGGACTTGGCTCGGATACAAACTGTGCAGATGAAGATTGACACAGGGAATCACCCACCAATAAAATTAAAACCGTATCGGACACCAATACACAAGCGTCAACAGTTGGATGATGCAGTCAATGATATGCTGGAATCAGGGGGTGATCGAACGCTCTAAATATCCTTGGGGTTTTCCAATAGTAGTAGTCAGTAAGAAAGATGGAGGACATATGTTTTGTGTCGATTTTAGGGCCTTAAATAAAACCACGAGGCTCATGGCCTACCCCTTGCCGATGATATCTTGGCTTTGTTGGGAAAATCTAAACGCTTTTCTAAACTTGATCTAAGATCAGGATATTGGCAGGTAGCTTTAGACAGAAATGACCGAGAAAAAACAGCATTCGCGTGCCATACGGGTCTGTATCTATTTACAGTAATGCCATTCGGACTCGCCAATGCCCCAGGAGTTTTTCAGCAACTTATGTCAGTAGTTTTGTGGGGTTAGAGCAAATTGCAATGGCTTACTTGGACGACATATTAGTTTTCTCAGCCAGTGAAAGTGAACCCCTTCAGCATTTGTAGATTGTTTTTTCTCAATTGCGAAAACATGGGTTAAAGATCAAACTATCTAAGTGCCAATTAATGAGTAAAGAAACAAGGTACTTGGGATTCATAATCAACAAACAGGGGTTTAAACAAGATATGGATAAAGTTGAGGTGATCAGGGCAATGCCTGCACCAAAAACGATTAGGCAGGTTAGAGGCTTTATAGGGGTGATAGGGTACTATCGAAGATTCATTCCGGGATTCTCTAGGATCGCCACACCACTTATAGAATTGACAAAAATATGCCAGGTTCAAATGGACGCAAGATTGCCAAAGATCCTTTGATGCCGTGAAGGAACAGCTGACTGCTGTCCCCCTATTGGCTTATCCAGACCTGAACAGTACAAATGTTGTACACTTCCTTGGAGTAATGTAACTGGAAAAAATGGCCGTAGGACAACTAATCGACAGTCGAGACAATTGTGGCTGAGGGTGATAAAAATCTGAGGCAATCACGGATGGCGCAATATTTTTCAAGCTTAATTAAATTTCATCATACACCTCGAAAATAGATTCATATTACTGCACACTACTGAAAATGACTTAACCTGACGAAACAAAAGAAATCGATTACACCCTGTCACACCAGTGGGTCGAAAACTGACTATATGGTAAAAAAAAGAAACTAAAGCGTCTAGTAACGTTCTTTTTTAACGAATTGAATGCAGCTATCAAATTGAACGCTCTCAGTTTCTCGCTGTTTTTTTTTATACCCTGTGAATAACCTGCTATGAAAACTGTTTTTCTGTCGCATGCTGATAGCACAGTGGAAAGATATCCGTCTGATGACGGATCAGTCGAATTTCGATCCCGGCTTGAATCAAACGGTTAATCTAGCTGCACAGAAGAGCTGTGATACGGCGAAACAGGCTTATCTCCAGATGATTACATATATATTTAGCTTTTAGATTGAAGCAAGTAAATAACTACTACAAAATATTACTTTTGTTTCGACCTTAAAAAAATATCTCTCATCAGATAGTTACTAGCTACCATCATTACTGATGAGACACTATATTTTCAATGTCGAAACAAAATCTTATAATAGTTATTTACATGATTTAATGTAAAAGTTAAATAATATGTTTATTGCTCTATCTACATATTCCGCCCTGATTAAATTAATGATTTTAGCGTTGCAAATTTAGTTTTCGTATTATATATATATATATATATATTATTTATTTATTTTTTTTAATCATATCACCCGAGCAAGGCGGTAACGCCACTTATGCGCAGGGGGCTACGTAAGAGTGAAAAGATTAAAAAAGAGAAAGCCGGAAACCACATACTAAACAGGGAACAAGGGATGGGCCTCTTCGCCTTAGACGTGGGTGGAGTGTGAACCGGGCGAGAGTTTAGTCTATCTACTCCAATTGAAAAAAAAAAGAAAAAATTGAAAAGATTGGAAAAGAGAAATCCGGAAACCACATCCCAAACAGAGAACAACGGATAAGCCTCTTCACCTGTTCAATAGACATGGGCGATATATATATATATATATATATATATATATATATATATATATATATTATTCTTATTTATTGCTCTAATATTATATTGAGCACTTTAGTGTTAGGGTTCTCGTCTCTGGGTTTTTTTCTTTTCTACGAGTATTTTGACGTATGTTCAAGTACTTCGTTGGTTTCTTTTTTTTATTTTCCCTTTTTTCCCCTCCGTGTTTATTCTCGGTGGGTTTTTCGAGACGGACTGAAATATATTATAACAATTATTAATCGTATCATTATTATTGTTATTATTATTATGCCATTTTTCATCATATTTCCATTTCTGCTATGGTCGCACTACCAACCAAGTCTTCAGGAAGACCTAAGGCAGGACGCGGCGTGTTTCATGTTTTTTCTATCTTCCTCATCATCCCTAGCGTTACATAGACAAAGTTCTCCTTAGTGTGTGGGCTGTACTTAATAAGACAAGTTTTGTATATCTCTTAAGCTGGGGTTTCCAGGGATTCTTTCAATGTGTTGTTTTGTTCCATTTTTTATCATTCCAAGTGCACCTACTATCACTGGCATAACTCTTGTTTTCAATTTCCACATTTTTTCTATTTCAATTTCTAGGTCTTTATATTTTGATAGTTTTTCAAATTCCTTGATTGCTATGTTACAATCCGCTGGACAAGTCATATCAATTAAAAGACAAGTCTTTTCTTTCTGGTTTTTAACAATAATGTCCAACCTATTTGCCTCAATTTTTCTGTCTGTATAGATGGTGTAATCCCATAGAATGGTGACATCTTCTATTTCTTATTTATTTGTTGTTGTTGTTGTTGTTGTTGTTATTATTATTATTATTATATGTGTGTGTGTGTGTGTGTGTGTCGGTATGTGTGTATACATATTTGTCTGTCTTCGTTTGCCTTATAAACAGCTAAAGAGAGGAAGAAAGTGTGTGTGGAGGAGAGAGAGAGAGGGGGGGGCGCGCGGAAAGTATACAAGAATCTGAAGAAAAAGAATGGGATAAATCAATGAACCTCATTCAATTAACATTTCAATATTTGTATTAAAACCAATCTATAAATACCGACACATACCTACTGCGGCGGCAGCTCGCTTGTTTGATTACAATGGACTCCCAAACTCAGTCAGCCTTGAACCAATGTCAAGAACCAAATTGAAGACTGCCCCTGCCATATACGATTCGAGTAGTCTGACCTTAGCGTGGTTAATAATACCCGAATGATACCAGGGTGAGATGATCTCTGACATTATTTACAACACCAAGTATTCCCAAGCGTTCCACTATGTTATTACTGGCAAATCTCCTCACAGCTTAACTTTGAAATCTTTCTTTCCTGTTAGTCCACCATGTCTACATTTGTCCGCTTGTATCCTTGTCCATTTCTCTCCTTCAATCACCCTCATTATATATATATATATATGTATATATATATATATATATATTCTAAACTTATACTGTTAAATATAAGAGACAATGAATGTTTATTAATAGTTTAATCATGAGAGACAAAAATTGTCCAAAATTTGGATAAATTTTTATTAAGTTGGTTCTAAGCTTTCGGCTCACATGAACCATCTTCAGAGAGGTTAAAAAGACGTTAACATAAAAACATCCACCATCAGCAATGATTTTATTTTGTGTTGATATAACTGTTATGTCGTGAGTAAGAATAAATAACTCAACAACAGGAATAGGTTAATTGTTGTATTCCGTGAAAATAGTATTTACAAAGGTTATTAGTATCCAATACAAGAATAAAGGTTAATCGTCTCAACCGTCGTAAGACGTAGCATGAGCAATGGGTACTTCCGGGTCGTCACCGGAAGTCTACGACTGACTTGTCGATCGGCTGCTCAGCACATTCTCCTACGTAGATGCCACCATTACTTTACATAATAATGGAATAGTCCATTATAGCCGAATAAGCGCGGGCGTCCCAACACTTTGCTAAGCAACAATAACAGTTACCAAAAATAGCAAACGCAGTTCGTAAATTTGTAATGAAGTCTATGTCTTTTCATTGTCTCTTATATTTAACAGTATATGTTTAGAAAATTATCTGCTGCCTCGATACACTATATATAATGGATTCTCCCGTCGCGTTCAACGTATGAGGGTCCAACCTTTTTCCAAGCAAGACAACCACACAGAGATTTGTTTATAGTGGTGAAGGCATTGTGTAGTACCATCCACACTTCTTGGAACTGCTGATAACAAACAATTGGTTCAGATGACTGCCACAAATCGCACGAACAGCAGACCTCAATTATTTAACCCATAATTGGAGGGAACGAACGGATTAATACCTTTCCCAAGGGTACCAGTGCGCAAGTGAATGCAGCGTGCTCGACTGAAATTGGAACTCGGCTCACCGATTTCCCCTTCCAAGCCGACATCCACCGCACCCCAACGCACATCCGTGAATGCTAACAGCACCTGGTATTCCCAAGTGGTCACCCACCTAAGTACTGACCAGGCTCAACGTTGCTTAACTTCGGTGATCGAGCGGGAACCGGTGTATCCAACGTGATATAACCGTTTTATATATATATATATATATATATATATATATATATATATATATATATATGTGTGTGTGTGTGTGTGTGTGTGTGTGTCACTTTCGAGTAATATCTTTTAAGTATCTCTCTCTCTCTCTCTACACACACACTCACATGAACACACACACAGATATATATTCAAATAAGCACTTGATATCACAGTGCATAAATATTGTATTGGATAGATAGGAAGACATCATTTATTTTTCCTTATTAGCTTTAGGATCCTTTCGGGCAACACTTCTTCAGAAGCTACCGTTGGCAAAGTAGATTGACATAAGAAGAAAAAAACATACTTGACAAGAAGGGCAAGTTTGGAAAACGATTAAAAAGATAAGTTATTTTAAAAGGAATTTACGATTAAGATAAAATCTTTTAACGGAGTATAAATGTGAAAAACTTTAACACCAGTCCTCAGAAATAGCACAAGAAAACGCATAAATTTCTCTTTTTGCTTACAGGGACCCAGTTTGTGTAGTTTCATGTAAATTTCTTCAAGCTTGTGTTCCAACTTTACCCACCGCTTTTAGTATGTCTCCATATTTATTTACTCAATCAACTTTGCCAAACAACGCCTTCTGAAGAAGTGTTGACCGAAAAGATTCTAAAGGTTACGGGGGGGGAGAAAAAACGACAAAAAATAAATGTTTATTCCAGGATTGTAAAAAATAATGAAAAAAATCAGCAAAAGATTGTTTTTTAATTCTAATATCGTTATCAAACGATCCGATAAAGCTAATGCAGCCCTAGTTTTGGATAAATGTGATTATTATAACAAACTGGAATACATCATTTTTGATCAGACTATATATTTCTGTTTATATAATCATATCGCCTCAAGCAAAGCATTTTACTGCCACTGCTTTACAGGGGGTTACATAGGAGGAAAGTTATGAGAAACAGTGACAGGTTATAGGTGGTGTCAGAAAGTGGGTAAGAGAAGGATGAGAATACTGATGAGAGTGGAGTGGACGGAGAAAGAATCATGAGAGAGGATGCAAGTCAGTGAGATAGGAGATGACTATTGACTTTACATTTAAATTCTTAGAGATTATAGCTGTCGGGAAAGCAATTAAAGGGAAGAGAATTCCACAGGCGGGAATTGCGAGAAAAGTAGCTGGTGAAGTAGAATTTGCGTTTAAAATTTATTGATTTCACAGTAAAAGGGTGGGACCTGGTTGCTCATCTTATGGCTCGAGTAAATTTATATATAGGGCCACCAGTGAACTAAGTTCATTGTAACAGAAGCCATGAAATTATTTGTAGAAAAGACACAGAGAAGCCACATTGTGCCGGTGAGAAAGTGACTGTATCTGAGCTGCCAAGTCGGGATCTATCACATTAAAAATTCTCCATTTGATTTTCTCAAGGACATCTAGGTGGATAGCAGGAGCAGCAGACCAGATTCAATGCACGGGCGGATGATAGATTTATATATGTGCAAGATTGTTTCAGGCGGAAAAATCTTCCTGAGCCTACACAGAGAACAGACTTTCTTGGCAGCGGATTTAGCTATGGATTCTATATAGTCATTCCACTTGAGTAAATTAAATAAATACACGACTGAGATTCTAAAAAACTCTGTCAGCAAACTTATAACACTAAACAATGCTGACGTAGGATCGTTAAAATTCAACAAAATCGTAGGAGATTATCAACCAGGGTACCTCTACGAAAATGTTTAATCAATAAATCTAGCATTTCACAGATCAAGAAAAATTCATCAATTATCCTATGTTACTCCATATCTACCTACCAATGACAGTATCACATCTAACCATGAATTTTTTCGAATCCTTAAAAACACAACCATAATAACCTATTCTGGCGTTCATGCAAGTGGCATACATATTACACTCTTGAGTGATCAAGTCTCTAAAGAGACATGACTGATAGGGCATAAAATCTTTTCGCAGTAGGTAGCCATTATTTTCTGCAGTAGACTGGTTGCCAACCAAGGCTATGGAAGCCAATCTGTGCTTCTATTTAACCCATATCTGGAGGGAGAAGATATTTGCGCTCAAGTGAACGCAGTGAATTTAACTGATAGTCGAATGTGAATTGGCCGATACAGAAAACCAGTCCGCATTAAACACCATGGCACACTTTCTCTTTTTATAAAATGTTCACAAATTGAAGAACACGAAGTTTACTATGAATTGGTATTCGTATTGGCCAATTCACATTCACTTTTCCATTTGAAGGTGCTGGAGTGTGTTTACATAAGGTCTTACATCAGGGCTTGCAGACCCTCGCTTTGTAAACAGCGGGAGTGTTTTCTGAGCCTTGCTCTGATCATTCTCTTGTAGTTCATTCTCCTTTCTCATCATTGGCCAATCCATTTCTCACACCTATTATATTTTACAGTAAGTTCTTCACATTAAAGCTTTGATTAGCGGGAGTGAAACCGACAGTTTCCTGTTTTAAATATTATCCCCATTAAGCCCTGGAATATTAAAATTATTTCTTTTAAAGCAGTACTCAAATTCTGTATCACAAAAAATCTCTTTAAATATATATATATATATATATATATATATACAGTCATCCGCAGACAGATCTATTTCGCTGTATCACAGCTCATCAGTACAGTTAGACTCCGATTGCTTTTTAACCCAGGATTGAAATCCGACTGAATTGGCGTCAGCCGGCGATTCTACCTCTGGGCTATGGGCGCTTGATAGAAGAATGCAGACCTTTTAGCGTGTATATTATCGTTATACACACCCATAGAAGAAGGGAGACATTTTAGCGTGTATATTATCATTATACACGCTCAAATGATTGTTTAATTACTTAGTTTTTCGTCATTATAAAATTACACCATTTCTTATTTGTATTAAAAAGTGTTCAATACAAATACACTGTAAAACTTTTGAATATTTTCCATCTGTAAACGAGTTATTACGCAACCTAGGTTTTTACCATGAGTTTTGTCTTCAGGTGATTTGCAATATCAACTGCAACTCGTCTAAAGACACCACCAATGGTAGAAACCTAGTTTGCGTAATAACTCGTTTACAATTGGAATATATATATATATATATATATATATATATATAAGAATTTATGCATTCTGTTTACTAATCCGGAATATTTTGTTTGTATTTTCTGAACATTATTTTTAGTGGATATCCATATTTGATTAGACGTTCTGTTTATTTTAAACAGTATTTTTTCGTCAATTATTCCGAAAATAACTTCGGATAAAATAACTGATTTTCTTGGAAAGGGAGATTCAAGTTCGAATCCTGCCGGTGATGCATTTGGAGGTAATAGCATTTGTTGAGAGTTCATTTCAGCAGACAAAATAAAATCATGTTTAAATTACACGGGGCGTCTATTCAAATATGCGCCACCAATAAAAATGACATCTAAATCAATATATATATATATATATGTGTGTGTGTGTGTGTGTGTGTGTGTGTGTGTGTGTGTGTGTGTGTTTACTAACGGGCATGCGCATCAAGGTAAGCTGAGTGCATTCAAATAAAACGTGTAAAGCACGTGATTTGTTCCTAATCAACTAATGGGCCTTTGCAATTTACTAAGTGTATCAACGTTCTTTATGTTGGCATGATTCCCGCGAGACTTCAATATACATCCTCCCCTCATCGCTTACACCTTCCAGTTAATCCCATTATAAAAATCTTACAGAAGTAAATGTTGAAGAGTGTCAAAAAATATAAAGTTAAACTAAAAATCAGGTGTTTTATTCACAGGATCGTTAATTTATCAACCTCTCCAGTACATTGTCTTCGTAAGCCTTTTAAGCTTTACTCGCACAACGTAGCCTCACATCTGTTTCCAGTTCTTCTTGGTTTTAAGCTTTCCTAGTACTAGACTGCTATGTGATATCTGTCCCCCTATATAGCAGCAAATGTTTTACAACTCCCCTCAAAAACGAAAGAGAGACTCTGAGCAGCACAACTGTGCTTCTACAGGAGGATGCTGAGAATACCATGCACCAAACAGGTGAGCAACGAAAAGGTGTTGGAGAGGATGTAAGCGAGAAGAAAACTTATACTTACAGCTAGGGACACGCAACGAGGAAGAAGTGTTTGGAGAATTTAATACTCCCAGGACGTATAAAGAGAAAGGGAAGTAGAGGAAAGCAGCGCAAGACGTACTTGATTGGCTTGAGCAAGTAGCTGGCTGAGCAGGGTTTTGAAAACTATAAGAAGAAAAATATGAAGAGCGACAAGGGACAGGGGCAAGTAGAAGTCTATGGCCTTTATACATGCATATATATATATATATATATATATATATATATATATATATATATATGTAGATATATATATATATATATATATTGTTAAATATAAGAGACAATGAATGTCTATTATGTTTAATCATGAGCCGTTCTAAACGTCGTATTTTGGCTTTAATTTCAGTTGAAAATAAAGACAAAAATTCTTCAACATTTGGATAATTTTTTATTAATTTGGTTCTATGCTTTCGTTACATTGCATTTGAATACATGGTTCTGTTGTCATTTCGCGCTATCACGCAGTGTGACGTCATAGAACCGCATTGCAAATTTGCGAACTGTGTTTGTTATTTTTGCTAACTATCGCCGTTGCCTAGCGGAGATTTATGTCAAAACAAAATAAAATCGTCGCTGATGGTGGAAGTCACTGTATTGCCATCTTAACCTCTCTGAAGATGGTTCATGTGAGCCGAAAGCTTAGAACCAAATTAATAAAAAATTATCCAAATGTTGGAGAATATTTGTCTTTATTTTCAACTGAAATTAAAGCCAAAATACGACGTTTAGAACGGCTCACGATTAAACATAATAGACATTCATTGTCTCTAATACTTAACAGTATATGTTTAGAAAATTATATATATATATATATATATATATATATATATATATTTACTTACCTATTTATAAACGACACAGTCAGTTCATAATATGCACCTGATCATTACATGGTATCTGAACCACCGAGTAGGGCTATATAGGTAGGATGATATATATATATATATATATATATATATATATATATATATACAGACTTGCCAATATACCATAGCTAATGATAGAAATCGATATGAAAAAGTAGTGAGGGATACTGTTTACAGTCGTGTTCGGAAGGAAAATTTTAGAGATATCGTTTGCGATTTCGTAACCAGTGATAAAGTGTTAAATTATTCTGCAATTTAAACATCGTCAAGAGTTTAAGAGAAAATGTACAAAATATATTGAAATAGAATAAAATTATTTGCTTGTATTTTCTTGGTATTTCTCATTATTCATAAGCTTACTTTTTTAGAAGTAACTAGCAAAATATGCGTTGAATTAAAGTTCCAAATACACTATTAAAAATTAAGACTAATATATATATTATCAATAAAAATAAATCTATCTATCTATCTATTTATCTATCTATCTATCTATCTATATATATATATATATATATATATATATATATATATATATATATATATATGTATATATATATATATATATATAGTGATGATCCACGTATGCTGTCTTAATATGTATAGGAAAGAATATTAAAAAGTTTTGAATTTAAAAATGTACTCTTTTTTTGACAGTATTTGTTTATTTTTATTATTGTATTTTATATATCAGACCGCCCTCGGTCCTTCATCAGAAACAAGAATACTATCCAAAAAAAGTACATTTTTAAATTTAAAACTTTTTAATATTCTTTTCTGTATATATATATATATATATATATATATATATATATATATATATAGGAAAGAATATTAAAAAGTTTTAAATTTAAAAATGTACTTTTTTTGGATAGTATTCTTGTTTCTGATACATATATATATATATATATATATATATATATATATATATATATATATAGTGATACATGTTTCATCAGATAATATAGACAAGTTTTGTCGATTTATTTTATGTAAATATTTTGTGTATCGTCTGATAAGCTTAATTGCATTATCGTTGTAAGAGTAAAGAAAATCACAATATTGATACATGTTTTTATATACTTCTTTCTGAGCTTTCGGCTTATATCAGCCATTATTAAATATGACAATTGTATTAGGTGTATTAAGCACGTGAGAGTGGAGGCGAGAAGTATTAAGTATGGAAAACCATTGAGATAACCAATCGCTTCTGTTATCTATTATAGGCATTTGAGAATGCGTGTGGAGATTTCGTAGTTAATTTTGTTCAGGTTAGGTTACAACTGTTTTATGTATATGGCTTCTAGTCTTTTTAGTTTTTGTTTGTTGTTTTCATGTTTAAGTATGGATGTGTTTTCGACGAGGATTTCGCGCAATTGTGTATGTGGCCTTGTATGTCGTTTTAAATGTCTAAAGATGTTAGAATTATCGTTTAAATATAGTGTCAAAGTTCATGAGAGCGAGTTTGTAGTGTGACCAACATAAATATTGTTTAATCCATTGAATAATATATTACAAATTACTTTAGAACAAAACTACTACAAAATTTTGTTTCGTCATTGAAAGAATAATGTCTCATCAGATAGTTAATAATTATGGTAATAAACGTTTAATAATGATAGGAATAAACGTTTAAAAAATCAACATGGAACACTCTAATTACATTGATTTAAGCTACCTTTCAGATAATTTAATCACCGAGGTATTAAAAATCAGTGATAAAGTTGCAAATAGTTTTATGAAGAAGGCTTATGTATTATTAAATACAAACCTGGATTTCAGCGAAAATTATCCACCAGCATTATCAACTCAAGTAAATCAGAGATTAGTAAAATTAGTAAAGTAATATAAGAACGTAGATGTGCGTTGTGGTGCAGTGGATATCGACTCGGAACGAGAGATCGGGGCGCCGAGTTCGAATTCCAGTTGAATTCCTTGCATTCCCTTACGCTCAAATACCCTTGGGAAAGGTATTGATCCGTCTCTTCCCTCCATTTATGAGTTAAATAATAGGACAGATTGGGTTCGATAGCCTTGGTTGGCAACCAGTCTACCGCAGAAAGCAATGGCAACCTACTGCGGGATAATCTTCTGCCCAGTCAGTCATGTCTCGTAAGAGACATGATCGCCCAAGCGTGTATCACTTAACTAACTGACTGAATAAATGTAGCAAACGTTGATCGAATTAGATTTTTTAAAGAAGGAACATCAGTTCGTAAATTTCATAAGAAATATAGAATGGTTTAGTGAAATATAAGGTTAGTTTAACTGGAAGACCAAGTTAAGAATGACATCAGTCCGTAGGGATACCAAAATAGAAACGCAAAAAATAAAAGAGAAACTTTTTTTTCTGTGTCAACAAAAACGGCTTAAAGCTTTTTTAAAAATATGTATTTTTTCTGACAAACAAAAGAAAAAATGCTCTGCTAAAAATAAATATGAAGGACCAGCACCTGCAATATCGACATTTTAATGTTTCATCTTGTCCGCATTTCTTTGTCTCGTGTTTCGAAATACCGAGACAACAACAAAAAATAGAAAGCGCTTATCAACAGCCCAAAGCTTGTATCCCGTATGGCACTTAACTGACTGAATATTAGAACGAGTATATTTGAAAAAAAAAATCAACTTGGAATCACAGTGGAATGATACTTTGGAAATAACGGACTGGTTCAAGAACATCGGTGACAAAAACAATTGTACTTTTCTTCAATTTGATATTGTAGATTTTTTATCCATCAATATCTAAAAACCTCTTCCATCTGGCCCTGAAATTCGCTGAATTTTGTTAAGAGGTTTCAAAAGAGGAAATTCATATAATTTTGAACTGCAGAATGTCAATCCTTATTTACGATAATGAAGAGTGGATTAAGAGTGGATTAAAAATTCGACTAATAATTTTTAAATAATTATGTAATTATAACATTTTTCATCTACGGGAACTCTGAATCCTGAAGGTTCTTCAGATTTAGTTGGACTGTTTCTTTTGTACAACCTCACTGCATGTGAAGATATTGGTTTAAATAATATAGAACTTTACAGAGTTTATGGACTCATGGTAATAAATAAATCTACATTTTTTTTATCAGTTCACCCCGAGCAAGGCGAAAATGTACAGGGGGCTACATAACTGTAAAAAAGATTAATTAGAAGAGAGTGAGGAGTACAGACTAGTTAGAAAAGAGCAATAGAAAGATGAGAGTGCAGGTGTGATGACAGTTACATAGGTGGAGGGAAAGGGAAGGATATACGGGGTGGGAAGAGAGCTAGAATCCAGGGGTTAATAGATGAGTATTGACCTTGCATTTAAATTCCTGGAGGTTGTAGCCATCAGGAAAGCAAGCATATGGGAGCGAGTTCCACAGGCGGGAAATGCAAGTAAAGAAGCCGCAAGAGTAGAATTGTCGTCTGCATTTGGCTAACCTAACTGTGAATGGGTGGGACCTAGTTGCCAATCTGGTTGCACGAGTAAACACCTGTTGTGGAGGCACCAGTGACTTAAGTTCGTCCGAGCAGAAGCCATGATAGTATTTATAGAACAGACAAAGGAAGGCCACGTTTCGTCGGTGGGGAAGTGGCTGCAGTCGAGCCGCCAAGTCAGTACCTATCACATTACAGACTCTCCTTTGGAACCTGTCGAGAACACTGATTTGAACGGCAGGGGCGCCTGATCATAAATGGCAGCAGTACTCCATGCACGGACGGATGGTTGACTTGTATATATGCAGGATGGATTCAGGCGGAAAAAACATTCTGGATTGATATAATGACCCAACCTTTTTAGTAGTGGATTTAGCTATGGATTCGATATAGTGGTTCCATTTGAGATCTGAAGAGAGAGTAAGGCCGAGGAGGCGCAGTGTATTGCTCTCACGGAGAATCGCTTGGTCCGTGCTTATGGGAGGCAGGAGAGGTTGCCTGTGATGGCTGATACACAACAAATTGGTCTTAGACGCATTGAAGTTGACAAGCCACCTCTTGCCCCAGTTCACCACAGAGTGTAGATCCCGTTCAAGGTCAGCAGCGAGATTATGTCTGTCTGCAACGAGAGGTTTCTTACTGGTGCGGGAGTATATTGTAGTGTCATCTGCGTAGATGCCTACTTGGGACATGACATCAGCTGGGAGGTCATTGATGAAAATAAGGAAGAGCGTCGGGCCCAGGATAGAGCCCTGTGGGACACCAGCATTTGTGCTGTAGGATGAAGAGGCATGCCCATTCAAAACGACCTTCATTTTGCGGTTATTTAAAAAAGATTGGATGAGGTCAAGCAGGCGACCGGTAATACCGTAACCTCGTAGCTTGCATAGTAGGCTAGAGGGCCAAATTCTGTCAAAAAACTTGGAGATGTCCAGAGCAACCCTAACCCTAACCCTGCGCGAGCCTTGTCAGACTCTACAAGGGTCTGGAGCATGTATTCCGATACGATTGTTAGGAAGTCGGCAAAGTGGAAGCCATATTGCCTGTCAGAGAAGAGTTTGTGGGCAGTAAGATGTTGAACTATTTCAGCATTGATTATGGCCTCGAACACTTTCCCGAATATTGTTAGATGACTGATAGGGCGATAGTTGGATGGGTCCGAGGGTTCACCACAATTCTTAAATACAGGAACGACTGAAGAGAATTTCCAGCATGCAGGAAAACAGGAAGCAGAAAAGCAGTAGTTAAACAGTTTAGAGAGGACAGGGGAGAATTCAGGAGCACACCTCTTAAGGACTATCACCGGGATTCCATCGTCACGGCTCGCCTTATGGGGGTCAAGTTTTGAAATTATGCGGGATACTGCTGTCGGGGTAATATATACGTCGTCCAGTTTGGCCTCAGTTCTTATAGGGAAGTCGGGATGGTAAACTCCAGATGAGTTAAATGTGGAGTTGGATGAGAATCTGCGGGCAAAGCACTCAGCTTTGTCTGCAGATGACGTGGGAACCTCAAATTCGCGAATTAAAGGAGGTATTGAGGATTTGCTGTTGTTCAGCACTCGTTTGCAAATCCTCCAATAGTCCTTGGAGCCGACTTGCGGTAGCTATGCGCTGTCGTATTCTCTCAGCAAACAACCGTTTGGCATCATTTAGGGTTCTCCTGCTCTCATTGCGATCAGACGTGAATAGGCGTCTATTTTGGTCAGATGACTCTCTCCGGAATAGACGGAAGTAATGGTTCCTGTGGGCAATGGCGGCCGAGCAGACAGGAGAGAACCACGGAGAAGAATGAGGTCTTAGGCAATACTTCCTGGTGGGTATGAAGGCATCAATGCCAGCTTTCACCCATGACGAGACCTCGGAGGCACAACTGGTAGATCGAACACTTTTCCCCAGGGGACGTCGCAGAGGAAATCGCAAAAGGCATCCCAGTCAGCTTTTTGGTAGAGGTAGGAGGTCCTATAGGTAGGGGGCTCCTGTGGGGAGTGAGAGTGGAAAAAAATACTGAGAGAGACAACAGCATGCTCGGAGTTGCCGAGAGGGCAAAGCTGCGAGACTTGAATGGGGTCCGGTGCAGAGGTGAAACATATATCTAGTAGTGAGGAATGACCCGAGGAAGTGCTTGGGAAGCAAGTGGGGAAGTCCACCACTTGCGTAAGGGATTGGGTAATGGCGAAGTTCATGGCGTGGATGCCCGCTGGATCAGTAACAGAGTTTTCAAGCCACTCAGAGTGATGGGCGATGAGGTCTCCGAATACAAATATGTGGGCGAATGGGTGGTAGGAAATAGCCTTATCTATGTTGTCAGCAATGCTATCTAGTAGGGAGCAGTCAGGAGAGGAGAGATAACGGTAAAGAAGAATAGGTAACTAACCGAACTGAAGAGAGACAGACGGAGACATACATAAGTTAATATACTTTGAGAATAAATCCATAGAGTTCTTAATTATTTTAGTCATAACGTAGTTATTAATACTAATATAATACAAGTTGACTTAGTTTCTAATAATTTTCAAGCTTACATAAAAAATAAGGCTAACGCAATAAACTCTGCTTCAAATCAGCCATCATCGGTTATCAAACGTATTCCATCATCGGTTGAGCGTCACATGAACATACACTTCTCTAGAATAGAAATATTAAAAAAACATAAAACAATTTACGATAAAATTCTTATAGATAGTGGGTTTCGATCTTCTGAGATTATTTTTCTGGAAAATATACTTGTTTCTGAAATAAAAACGGTAACAGAAAAATCATATTATATAATCTTCCATTTAATCAACTAGTTAATATTAAATTGGGACATAAATTTCTTAAATGAATTTCCTAAAAATAACATTTTAAGCAATATTTTTAATCGGAATACCCTAAAACTTGGTTATATTTTCTGTAATCATTCAGAAAAAAATAATTAAATTACATAACAATAAAATATTGAAACTATATAACAATAACAATAGTACTTCTACTACGCATTTTATTTTGCCCGATAGTAAAAATATGCACCCGTAGAAATCCCGACCAATGTTCCTTAACTAACAAGTGCTTAACAAAATCTCTTGTCTACCTGTGCTCTGTCTCATCAGTAGAAAATCCTAGGGTTACTAAAGTTTATATTGGTAATGCAATGTACTTTTTTAAAAAGCATTTTTACAATCATCTCCCATCTTTTACTAATAAGAAGAAACAAAATATCATTTTCTAAATATTTTAGGAAGTTAAAAGAGAATAAATCACCTAAAGTTAAATAGAAAAATTTCAAACAAGCTAGAATCTCTAGATCGATGACTGAACCATATTTCCTTTGTCTGCAAGAACAATGGAAATTATGAAATTAATAAAAAGTAACATTATTAAATCAAAGGCAAGAAAATACAGTAAATTGTAAACATATTAAAGAATTAACCTTACAATCCTGCTAAGTTTACAAAATCTAAGGTATGGAACTATAAACGTTTTACTCTCATGATAATTTACTCTAACTATATAATTTTTCTCCCTATGTTAATTTATCGTTATTTTCTGTTACTAATTGTGATCTATTTACTGCCTTAAATTTAAATTTGGATACTAATTTTAATTTAACTTCTTTTAATTTTATTGAAATGAAAATTTAAATTTGAAGTTTAATTTTAATTTATTTTATTTTATTTCTTTAATTTATTATATTAGGTCTAATGAATTATAACTTTGTGATATGTTTTTTAATATTCTCTAATTTAAGTTTTATTAATAGTTTCTCTGTTTGTGTATAGGATTTCAGAATTTTTCTAAATTCCAAAGGATTTGCACCCTCGCTGGTCGCCAAGATAATTGCACAACTTGACCCACACAAAGCGAGCGGCGGTGACGGAATCCCAGTCACAGTACTGAAGAAATGTGCCCCAGAACTCTCTTCTGTCCTCTCTAAACTCTATAACCTCTGCCTATCTGCTTCTTGCTTTCCTTCCTGTTGGAAGTCCTCCTGTGTAGTTCCTATATTTAAGAATTCTGGCAAACTCTCAGACCCCGCCAATTACCGTCCTATTAGTGTCCTTCCAATCTTTGGCAAAGTTTTCGAAGCCATTATCAACGCCGAGGTGATTCAGCATCTCACGGCCAATAGTCTTCTCTCTGACAAACAGTATGGGTTTCGCTTCACCAGGTCTACTGCTGATATGCTAACGACCATTACCGAGTACATATACCGGGCACTTGACAAGAATGGAGAAGCCCGAACTGTTGCCTTGGATATCTCCAAAGCGTTCGACAGGGTCTGGCATGCTGGCCTCTTGTGCAAACTGCGGAGCTATGGGATAACTGGACATCTGTTTGACTTCATCCAGTCATTCCTCTCTAACCGCACATTGAAGGTGGTATTAAATGGGCATGCCTCCCAAAAGTACCATACGAACGCGGGCGTCCCTCAAGGTTCTATCCTAGGTCCCACGCTCTTTCTGATCTACATTCATTATCTCCCCGACGCCATTAGATCCGAAGTTGGCATGTATGCCGATGACACAACAATCTACTCTCGCATCGATCAAAAACCAGGTGTGGACGAGAAAGTGAACCTCGCTGCCGTACTTGAAAAGGACCTCCAATCCGTAGTGGCCTGGGGTAGGAAATGGCTGGTAAATTTCAATGCCTCTAAAACGAAGCTGTTATCAACTACCCACCATAGACAGTTGCATCTACCTTCCATTAGCATGGGACAGGCTAGCCTCCCAGAGAGTAAAATACTACGCCGGTCGGTTCTCTGTGCAGGGCCCGGAAGTTTTTCCTGTCTGAATCTATTCTGCACATATACAAATCTACCATCCGCCCGTG
>JBBBDQ010002482.1:192500-265000 GCA_037127315.1 Ascarosepion bandense | reverse complement strand
GCTCTACGCAGATGTTTCAGTGGGAAACCAAAAATAAATAAATATCAAACTTCTTTTACGGACCCTTTTGGCGAGCCGACGTGAATTTTGCTTATCGTCCAATGGAAAGCCCAGAATTAAATCCGGGTGTGAATTCCCCAATGGCTTGTTCGGAGCCCCGAAGGCGAAATAAATGGACGACATCGCCAGTTGAGAAAATAAGAGCATAATTAACACGTCCCTTGACCACGTCAAACGATCGTATTATGTTGCCTCTCCTTTCTCTCTCTCTTCACTGTTCACTGAGCCACTTAGACGAAGGACTGAGCGGAGACTTCAAAGACACTCCTAAAAAACAAACGCACACACATACATACGCACAAACTCTTTTCGGCAATTACTGCTAAGAACATTTTAACGACCTATGTACCAACCAAAAGACATTACTTTTATTTGCAAAAAAAACTTATTTGATATATATATATATATATATATATATATGTGTGTGTGTGTGTGTGTGTGTGTGTGTGTGCGTGTGTGTGTGTGTGTGAAAAGTGTATGTATATAATTATAAATATCAATATATATATATATATATATATATATATGCAATTTGTTATATACATTATATTGTTTATATATTATATATGCTCGGTACTTATTTAAAAGCGCTCAATATCAGTGATAGAGCAGACATATTCATATAGATAGGTGTGAGTTTGTAACCCTGGGTTTCAAGCTCTTGTGATCTTCAGACAAACTGATTGATTTTTTAAAAAATTGGTTATATGTCGGGTTGTGTATATTCATGTATTTTGTGGAAGTGGTGGAAATCTGTCGTCATGACAGACGCAGGCTTTGGTGGAAGTGGTGGAAATCTGTCGACACGACAGACTCAGACATATACATATATATACATTTGTACACCCATCAACGCGCGCGCACGCACACACGCACGCGCGTTCGCTAACTGAGGCTTGCATAAACATACACATACACATGCAAATTGTGCGGTGTTCGGTATATGCATGTATATGTGTGCCGTTGCGTACATACATACGCATTCGGTTGGTGTATTCGAATAGTGTAACGATGTTGACGCGCGGACAGTTGTCGATTTCTCATACGTACATATGTAATTTTTATGGGTTCTTTTTTTTGATGTTCTTGTTTTATACCCCTCTTATATTGGGCTATCTACTAACAAGGCCAAATGAAGTTAATCTGTTTCAACACACAAATACACTTCACTATAACTATAACGGATAACCCACTATAATATACTCTCAAAAATCATTAGAATAAAATAAATACATACATACATTCATATATAGATTTTAAAATTGGTTTTAAAACAATGATCTTCCTATCACTGGAGTCGCTATTTGCTAATAGGACGTAAAGGGTGATAATGAGATCCGAAGACGTCTTGGAATTAATAAGGAAGCATTCAAAATGATGTTTAGAAAATTCAGAGACAGAAAAATTTCGCTGAAAAAAAAGTGTACTAGACTTTTATGTGACATCTGTCCCCTTATATGGCAGCGAATGCGGTATATTCCCCTCAGAGGTAAAGGAAACACTTTAAGCAATAAAAATATGGTTCTATTCAATCAATTACTGAGTGTCAAAGAATATGATGGAAAAAAAGAACACACTATTAAACATTCTTCTTTATGTAACGTGCCCTTCCAGGACGTAGGCAAGCATTTATTCCTATCCATTGTAGCTCTTAATATTTTTCCTCTTGGCATCTCTCTAAAACCACGGTCTGCCATTCACATCCTGAAGCTTATCAAGTATGGCTCTCATTGTTTTCCCTTTCCCTATAGCCACCTTGTGAGATACCGAACGTGTGTGCAACGACGTGGTTTTGGAAAGAATGGGAAAAACTTATACTTAACATCAGGAGAAGAAAGCTGAAGTTTCTAGGACACGTAACGAGGACGAGAGCTTGAAGATTCTAATACTCACAGAGCATGCAGGGGGGAAAAGAAATGAGAAAACAACGCAAGACGTACTTGATGGGCTTCAGGATGTGAATGGCAGAGCGGGGTTTTGGAGAGATACCGAGAGGAAAATATTAAGAACCACAAGGGAGAGGGGTAAATTGAAATCCATGATTGCCTACGTCCTGAAAGGACAAGGTACATAAAGAAGAATGTTTAATAATGTCTTCTTTTTTAATCATATTCTTTAACACTCAGTAACTGATTACGTCCTCGTAGCTTCAAGGCATTGCCTAGTTTGAAATGACTAAGACAATCTATATAGTTAAAAGAATATGGCAGCCATGTGTGAACTAAAGCCCTATACTCAAATTCAATTCTTCACAGAATTCAAGATTGTTTTTCTTCCACAGAGGTAAGGTCACAAGTATTTTCATACTTGCTGGTTGCATAAAAAATATTAAAATTAACTACATGTCACCATTGATACTATTCCCAATTTTTCAGCTAAAAATACGCTCTCTCGTGTTCAGACGTTCGAATTGTTCCCTTGGTAAGAAGAGTGGTAAAGGAGATTGGTAAAAAGCTTGGTAAGAAGGTTCGTAAATAACCTTGTTAAGAAGCTTGGTAAAGAAACTTGGTAAGAAGCTTGATGAAAAACCTTGGTAAGAAGCTTGGTAAGAAGCTTGGTAAAGAACCTTGGTAAAGAAGCTTGGTAAGAAGTTTGGTAAAGAAGATTGGTAAGAAGCTTGGTAAAAAACTTTGGTAAGAAGCTTGGTAAAGAACCTTGGTAAAGAAGCTTGGTAAGCAATTTGGTAAAGAAGATTGGTAAGAAGCTTGGTAAAAAACCTTGGTACGAAGCTGGGTAAAAATCCAGTGCCACACAAATGATCCTTTTCCCTAAACTGCTACTTTTCCGGAGTAGATGTTTATCCCAGGCAAAGCAGTAAAGCCACTCAGACAGAACGGGTTATTCAGTGCAGAATAATTAGAAATCATAAACTAAACATTACTAAGGAGCCGAAGCAAAGGGAGAGTAATCAAAACAGCCCTTACCGATGTATCTAAATCTTTGCACATAGAGGTTGGAAAGCATGCAGCCGAATGAGCGTTCCAAAAGCGGAAAATGCGAGAAAAGAAACTGTTTGCATAGAACTTACGGCTACATCTTGCCAACTCGACTCAAACTTGATGAAACATCATCACGAATCTAGAACCACGCGTGAATTCATAAAGTCTAGGTACGATAGCGAAGTGCTCACCCGAACAATTACCATGAAAGTATTAAAGAAAAAGGTAGAAAAAGGCAATGTTATGGCGGAGGGAATATAACCGAATCCGAGATGCCAGATTTACTGACTCCTCTTTGGATCAAATCAAGCATCTCTAGATATAAAGCAATGATCTCCGGACTATAAGCGGCGGCAATATTCGTTGCATGGATGAATGGGAGGCATATAAATATATGATAGATTCTTGGGATAAAAAATTGTCTAGCATGAAGTAGTAAATCTTAACAAAACTAGCAATAGATTCAATGTATTCTTTGCAAGTATCAGCCGCAAATGTTAGTCTGAGAAGGCGCAGCTAGTCGCTCTCCAGCGGATTAGCACCAGTAACGTTGATGGAAGGCAGAAAGGGGTTGATTAAGAGAGAGAAATTTAATTTTGGAAGTGCTTAAGTTAATGCGCTATCTATACAAACAGGTTGAATGCCGTTTCTGTCATCAGCCGACAATTTGATTTTGTCGAACTATTCAGACTTAAAATCGAGGCAAGAGTAAATGGTTATGCCATCGGCAAAGATACGTAGTTAAGAACCGGAGCGACATGCGACAAAAGGTCGATTTTTAACGTAGAGAACTCGAGCGCCTACGCTCAGGCCACTGATCAAAGATTACCCAGCCTCAACTTATGCGGTAATTGGGTACGAAGATTTTCTTAGCTGGTCATTGATTGTCAAAGCTGGTATTAGCTGGTCATTGCTTCAAGACGGCCAGCAAGCAGGAAGATAAACAAAAACAAATTAGGGCTAAAGATAGAAACCTGGGGGACCATCTATTAATGCAATAGATCTAAAATTATAGCTGTTTTTTGTAGAACCTGGAACCAAAAGATGACGATCGCCTTGATATCAATGACGGACACAAACACCGGACTTATAACTATATAGTCCTATATTTTTATTTTTTTCGGCAATAGCTCTACACATTTTTTTCGGCAATAGCTCTACGTCGTATGTGCGTGATTCCCTTTGACTACCACTCTACACATAGTCAAAGGGAATCACGCACATACGACGTAGCTGAATTTTCACGCACATACGACGTAGCTGGAGTTATATCCCTGTGCGTTCTCTCCGACTCCTCAGTTGTTCTCTACTCTCAACTTAGAAACACCTCGCTCTTATATTAATTGAGATTCAATAAATTTCGCTCAAATTGTGTCATTTTGTCCAGGTATATTTGTTTGCCATTTAAAATTTGCAATAAAAATAAAGTGAATCTAAGAGTCAATTAATAATGCTGATCTCAATTTAATCAAATATTAATGTTAATGTCCCTCAAAATTATTTTTGTGTTTTCTCACATATTCTTCAAATCAAAAGTTACTTTATTCTGATTAATCCACATTGTCTATGCAACAATGCCTCCCTGGTTAAGGAGGTTTTGCTTGTTTGTAACCTTTTAAAACACTTCAACCTGAAATAAACTTTATTATTTATTTCTATTATATATATATATTTGATATTTCAGACCGGCCTAAACACAAGAGGAAAAATAAATTTTAGAGGACGCATTTTGTTTTCTGAGGGATTTTATCAAGGAGCAAATGTAAAGGATTTTTCTTTCAGGAGTTTCATTGCTTTATCAAAGCTTTTAAATTTGAGAATATTCGTAAATATTTATTAGGTGGTTGAAAGGTCAGTCCAAAGTTGTGGAGGACACAAATCATAATTTCAATTCTGGTAAGCGAGTAATTTATGAAATATTGTATTTTGTTTTAAATATATGTTTATTTAATAAATGACCATTGTTAAACAGTGATTAGATTGTTATAGTTTGCGTCGGACATATATGTTTTGCATTTTCAAGAACTTTTTTTTTTAATCATTTCACCCCGAGCAAGGCAGAAATGCTACTGATGTGTAGGGGGCTACATAACTGTAAAAAAATTAGAAAAGAGTGAGGAGTACAAACTGGTTAGAAAGAAGCAATAGAAAGCTGAGAATGCAGGTGCGATGACAGATACATAGGTGGAGAGAAAGAGAAGGTTATACGGGGGTGGGGAGAGAGCTAGAGTCCAGTGGTTAGTAGATGAGTATTGACTTTGCATTTAAATTTCTGGAGGTTGTAGCCGTCAGGAAAGCAAGAATACGGGAGCGAGTTCCACAGGCGGGAAATGCGAGAGAAGAAGCTGCAGGAGTAGAATTGTCGTCTGCATTTGGCTAACCTGACTGTGAATGGGTGGGACCCAGTTGCCAGTCTGGTTGCACGAGTAAACACCTGTTGAGTAGGCACCAGTGACTTAAGTTCGTCCGAGCAGAAGCCATGAAAGTATTTATAGAACAGACAAAGGGAGGCCACATTTCGACAACACATATTAGTAACTATTTAGAATTATTTTGTTGGCAAATTTTTGTTTTAATAAGAAATCCGATTGTATTTCCATAAAAGATCGTTTGTTAATAACTTTATGAAATATTGCTATTCCGTATAAATAGTAGGTTGTTACAAAAATAATGGCTGTTTTGTATGGTTGAAAATTCATTTTAACATAGTATTCACGATATATATTCGGTATATTTTTGTATACATAACAATTAAGGTGTGATCTTTAATAATTTTAAACTTATTTTAAAACAGATATATACTTGAGGCATGAACATGACAAAACATGATCTTCGTTTACTTTACTTGCATAAGTTTTAAATTTGGGTACAGTGGCTCCCAAACATTTGCTAATATCAACAGAGCATGTGGAAATGGGTTTACTAGTGATCGGGTAGTACGAAGGTAATTTCAGAAATTTCGTACTGTTGATGAAAGCCTTGAATATGAGAAGATAGAGGGCAATCATGCAGTCTTGACATCAAACAATTTGTTATGGTGAACTCATCTGTCTAGGGATAGTGGACTCTCCCTCCAAGCATAAGTAACAGTGTAGCGAGTATTCAGGGAGAAAATACGAGTCAGCGACCTGGCAAGTTACTCCTCGTTACTACGTGATAATACAAAGTTCCCACCAGCACGTCGAACCTAAGGGACCGACATTTGTACTCACATACAACGCGCAATCTTCTACGTTTTACTCCGAAACACAATTGCAAGCACTTATTGAGAAAAACCAACGTCAAAATGTCAGAGAAAGGCCTCAAGTGCTTGGTGACAACACTGCAATATTCTGCCGACAGCTGCAGAGAAAAAGCACGATAAAGTGGTTTCTCATGATCGCAATGACAATAAATAAAAAAAACTTAGGCAATTTGAGATGTGAATGATGCTGTTTCTGCGTAACACCAATCATCTCTTTCTTGACCGAATAGTTACTTGCGATAAAAAAGTGGATCCTTTATGATAACCAGATCAATGGCTTGATCGTGATGAGTCCCCCAAACATTTGCCGAAAACAAAGTTGCATTAGCAGAAAATTATGTTGACTGTCTGTTAGTCTGTAATTGGTGTTATTCACTACAGCTTCCTTTAAACCAGTTAGCGTAGTAAAAGCAGAACTTTACCGCAATCAACTTGCTGAAATGCACCCCAAAAAATTAGACCTGGCGAATCGACGTGGTCCAGTTCTGCTCCGCGATAAAACTCGGACAAATGTTGCAAGAATGACGTTGCAAAAGCTCACAGATTTGTGATGCGGAAAATTCCCCACATCATCCATTTTCTCTTGATCTTTCATCCTCTGGTTATCATTTTTAAGCACTTAAGCACATTTTCAAATAATAAAACTTGTAGTTCCAAATCAGAGGTGGAATCAGGTTTCAAACATTTTGTTGCATCACAGCCAATAACGTTTTATCAACGAGGAATAAATAATCACGTCGATCGATGGCAGATGTTCATAAAAAGTCAAGACTCGTATTTTGACTAATTTCAACATTTTTACAGTTAATTTTTTAAGAATAAAATTATGTTTCTGAAATAAACAATTATTTTTTAAACAAGCTAATAAATGTAGCGTTGTGGGATGTGCGTTGTGGTACAGTGGATATCGGCTCGGAACGAGAAACCGGGTAGCCGATTTCGAATTCCAGTTGAGTCCATTGTATTCACTTACGCGCAAATACCCTTGGGAAAGGTATTAATCCGTCTCTTCCTTCCAGTTATGGGTTAAATAGCAGGACAGATTGGGTTCTATAGCCTTGGTCGGCAACCAGTCTACCGCAGAAAGCAATGGCAATATAATGCGGATAACCTTCTGCCAGTCAGTCATGTCTCTTTCGAGACATGATCGGCCAAGCGTGTATCACTTATGGCACTTAACTAACTGACTGAATAAATGTAGCAAACGTTGATCGAATTGGAATTTTTTAAAGAAGGAACATCAGTTCGTAAATCTAATAAGAAATATAGAATGGTTTAGTGAAATAAAAGGTTAGTTTAACTGGAAGACCAAGTTAAGAATGACATCAGTCCATAGGGATACCAAAATAGAAACGCGAAAATAAAAGAGAAACTTTTTTTTCTGTGTCAACAAAAACGGCTTAAAGTTTTTTAAAAAATATGTATTTTTTCTGACAAACAAAAGAAAAAATGCTCTGCTAAAAATAAATATGAAGGACCAGCACCTGCAATATCGACATTTTAATGTTTCATCTTGTCCGCATTTCTTTGTCTCGTGTTTCGAAATACCGAGACAACAACAAAATATAGAAAGCGCTTATCAACAGCTGCCAAATTTTGAAATAGTATCAGCCAGTTAGTTAAGTGCCATACGTGATACAAACTTTATCCGATCATGTCTCGAAAGAGACATGACTGACCGGGCAGAAGATTATCCCGCAGTAGGTTGCCATTACTTTATGCGGTAGACTGGTTGCCAGCCAAGGCTATAGAAGCCAATCTGTCCTGTTATTTAACCCATAACTGGAAGAAATAGAAACGGATTAATAGCTTTCTCAAGGGTATTTGTGCGTAAGTGAATGCAAGGAATTCAACTGGAATTCGAACTCTGCACCGCGGTCTCTCGTTCCGAGTCGATATCCACTGGACCACAACGCACATTCATGAGATAGTATGGAGATCCTTTAAAATGTTTATGTTTGCCCTTTTATTTTTATACAAAAGCACACATAGAAAGTGATAAAAAGTAGACCTATTTTTCAGTCATCGTCTGCTATAACTCAATTTGTTTTATTTTATTTATTTTTAAATTAATTGCATTAGAAATAAGACATGTCCAAAGGAAGGAAAACTGATTTTAAAGCTCCGCTACATTAAAATCATAAACCCCCGCTACCAAAATTATAAATGTGGCTTCGGGAGTAAACCTTTATGACAAATCCAGAACAGGATATCCAAAGTCAGTTTGATGTTATGTTCAGCATGATACCATCAGAAAAGCAAACGGATCTCGTTATGTGAAGTCACAAATTTATTCGCTTGAAGAGAGTCAACTTTAGACTCGAAACATGTGTAGCATCACAAATACCATTATAGACACTTAATGTATCATACAAAAAGCAAGTAATAATAATAATAATAATAATAAATAAAATAATAAAAACCAGAAGAAGAAAACTTGTCTATTAATTGATATGGCTTGTCCAGCGGATTGTAACATAGCAATCAAGGAATTTGAAAAACTGTCAAAATATAAAGACCTGGAAATTGAAATAGAAAAAATGTGGAAATTGAAAACAAGAGTTGTGCCAGTGATAGTAGGTGCACTTGGAATGATAAAAAATGGAACAAAACAACACATTGAAAGAATCCCTGGAAACCCCAGCTTAAGAGATATACAAAAAATTGTCTTATTAAGTACAGCCCACACACTAAGGAAAACTTTATCTATGTAATGCTGGAGATGATAGGGAAGATAGAAAAACATGAAATGGAGCCATAACAACACGCCACTACCTGCCTTAGGTCTCCCCGCAGACTTGGTTGGTAGTGAGACCAAAGCAGAAATCGAAATATGATGAAAAATGACACAATAATAATAATAACAATACATCTACACTTGAAACAAAACGTTCTCGCACTTTTTATTATATATATATATATATATATATATATATATATATATATATATATATATATATTCTAATTCGGAAGATCAGCAGATTACACTACCCTGGTTTCAAATCACTCTGCTGCCAAGCTACATTCGACTCTACCTTTTTCCTTGGACAACTTCGATGGCGTGGGTAGAGAAAACGTGCTGCCAAAATACCGCCAAATAAACATAATAGCCTGCACCCTGCGGAAGACACATCGGTGTCGCTTCACCGACAATGCAAAAACGGGAAACAACAAATAGAAGTTTATGTTCTAAGCACCGGTGAAATGTGGCAAAAGGCTGAATGTATTGGGTACCCATTTAGAAATGAACTCACATTTCAGTTGTAATAGGCTCTAGCAAGACAAGCTCGCTAAACTTTACATCACGACAAGGTGACAAACAACATACGGGAGGAATCCTAAGATATTTCTTTATGCGAAACTGGTTATCCTTAAGAGGACGGCCTTATCTTCGCTTCAGGAATGTCTGTAAAAAGTACATGAGAGCGGGGAACATGGGCATCCAGTGGTGGGAATACGTCGCTAATGGTAGCCTACGCTGGAAATGCGAATCACTCAGAGTGCTACAGCGAAGAGCGAAGACACGGAGGCTGGCTCCTGGCTAGTAGAGTGCTCAAAGCAAAGAAAACAATAAGGATACATAAGGTGAGCCTTTACATGTATTCATTGCAATCGAAACTGGGACTCTCGTGTGGGCGAGTACAACCATAATAGATGGTGAACTTCCATCAGCAACTAAGGCATAATAGGATTGATATATATATATATATAATTGTGTATATGGGCAATAATCTCTCTTCTTTACAGGTTTCACTGAAAATGACAGACAAGGTATTATTAAGTTTTTATATAATTTTTCATGTGTTCATATAATTTTTTTGTTTTCGGAACTCAAATTATATATATCAATGAAAACTATATATATATATATATATATATATATGCACATCTCTGTAAAATATGGCTTTAATTATAATGACTTCCCTGCTGCTTATCCTTAAGCGAATTTTATAGTAAAATTATTTATAACAATTTTCTTACAGTTAAATCATTTACCCTAGACATATATGCATGGTAAATGTTCGTTTTAGGCGCCGAAGGCTTTCCCCACTTCAAATTTTTTCCAAAATAGCATTATGTCTGTGCAAATGTATATGCTGAACTCAAATCAACAATTAATTATTGAAGAACCCTACCTTTTTTTTATCTGAAAGTCCATAAAAAAACGAACTATATCTCGCACTGTTTCTCTCCCGTTACTCTCACGAAGTCATGTAATTAACTGCAGAATGACGTTCTGCGTAGGCAAAAAATTTCGGTCGATTTACTTCCTTTACTGAAACTTTCGGCCCTTTACTTCCTGTAATGAAAGTAATACGCATAGAAATACAATAGCGTATTACTTTCATTACAGGAAGTAAATAGTCCGAAGTTTCAGTAAAGGAAGAAAATCGACCGAAAATAGACCAAAATTTGTTGTCCTACGCAGAAAGTCATTCAGCAGTTAATTACATGACTGCATTCGAGTTACGGGAGAAATAATGTAGTTCGTTTTTTTTATGGACGTTCAGATCAAAAAGGTAGGTTTCTTCAATAAGTAATTGTTGATTTGAGTTCAGCATATACATTTGCACAGAAATAATGCTATTTTGGAGAAATTTGAAGTGGGAAAAGCTTTCGGGACCTAAAACAAAAATTTACCATATGCAAAAAAGTTTCAGTAACAATTCTCTTAAATCCTGACCATTGAAAATCCACTTGTTCTTGACTTTAGATATACTTCCATTATAAAGTTGATTTTGTATTGTTTTTTTCATTAGCTGTGAATTGCAATGAGTTATTAGGAACTATAATGGAGTGATTCAACTTTGCTTACTTCACGGTTTTAAATTCATTCTTATGTCCAATTGAATACCAGTCAAGTCTGGAGGTACTAAAAGATTTAGATTGGCGCTGTCCAAAGAAACATACGGAATTTGAATTCTGTTCTCGGATAGAACGCCGATAAACATTATCCTAACATGGCACCCATTGAAATTAATAAGCAATGCATTAATGCTATAAATCTATCATAAATGTATCCCAGTAACGTTTCCATTAACTGTGAAAAACACACACACTTATTCATAAACATTCGTATATTTCTAAGGAGTTAATGGATTTTATTCATAATTAAGAATTATTTATCTCCTTGAAATATATATTCAAGAGATACACTTGTTTGAGTAGACTTCATTGAGAAAATAGCGCAAATTTCTAGAGTACATTGCTTTTCAGAGTCTAAATAAATGAATACGTGTTTAACAGTGGCTTTGCCGAAACGCGGAACTCAAGTGTACGTATTAAGCTGTCGAAAAATGTCGTGCTGTTTATTAAGTAAATTTTCAAATTATTTTTTAGTATATATATATACACTACCGGCCATAATTATTAGGAACGTCAGTGTTTTAAAAAATGATGTATTTCATACTGTTTTTTTCGTATTTATTACCAAGTGAATAACTGTAAATGAAAATAAAATGGTTCTTTTGTTAAAACTGCACAATAACATATACATCGAATGAATTTAAAAATATTTAATTATCTATATTGCAGTTTCATCAATGAAAGAATGATGAAAATTTAGAGTGATTCGGACGAGCTCCCTTGCTTTGTAAAATGTTGCAAAGTATTAGTGACAAATAAAACTATTCTATTTTCATTTAGAATTATCCACTTAAAAATAGTATGAAATACATCATTTCTTTAAAAAAAAGAGTTGGGTGGCCTAATAATTATGGCCTGTAGTATATATATATATATATATATATATATATATATATAAAGGATAAATCAACACGTCATTTAGATTGGTTATAAATTATAATTCACTTCTATGAGCTACATTAGAACATTTCACCAGACTACATTATATTCGCTTCATTCGGTACAACAATTTTGCTCTCTGTACAGATATAACATTTAATATTTCATATTAATTGATCTTGTTGGATTATCTTCGCCGTTTGCGGAAAGAACATCTATACCTATATGTATAATGTAAACTCTGTAAACGGAGAGGATAATCTAAAAAAATGATAGGTTAAGTTTCCTTATATATATATCATTTAACACAGATGAAATTCTGTCTCACGGTAATGCACGTTGAAGTCGACGGGCTCAGTTTTCAATCCATCATCGTGCATGAAACTTAGAGTCCTGCTAATGGTCAGGAGGAAAATCTATAAAATCTATACTCTCTATCAATGTAAATTTAACACAGTTATTTTTCATCGAGCACTATTTATTATCTCCAGCACTAAATAGGCGATATTTTATATTCATATAATATGTGTATATATATCAATATATATATATATATGGCCATTTCGATATGAAGATCCCCACGGGGGACGACACATCATCCAGACGATGTCAATTTTTTCTTTTCTTATTTATTTGATTTTGTTCTATCTTTTCCTATATGGATATACATATATATATGTGTATAACATATATATATATATATATATATATATATGTATGAATGTATGTATGTATGTATAATGTATGCTTCATTTACGAGTAAAAATGCTCAGTATTATGAATAGAGCGTATTTCAAACATAGCAGAGGATATTGATGTCAACACCAAAGGGCAACAGCCTGTTTAATCAAACGCAATTAAACAAATAGTCTGAAGACTGCGATTAAGCATGAAACAGATTGTCACTTTTGGGTGTTGACATCAATATTAACTTCATATATATATATATATATATATATATATATATATATATATATATATATTTTAATTCAGATACTTCAATCCAAGGGAAAAAAGCAGGAAGGTAAATTCCAAAAAACCCGATCCTAATTAATATTAAAAATTTATTTTAATATTAAAAAATGATACAGGAAGAGAGCTCCATGTAATAAAATATTACAGAGCAAATATATATTAAAAAAGGATTAATTCAAAGATGTTGAATGGCCATTTCGATATGAAGATCCCCACGGGGGACGACACATCATCCAGACGATGTCAATTTTTTCTTTTCTTATTTATTTGATTTTGTTCTATCTTTTCCTTTTTCTTTTTCGTTTTCTTTTTCTTTTTCTTTCCCTTTATTTTTATTTTTATTTTATTTTATTTTATTATTTATTTTTTAATTTCCTTGCAATCTATTTAAAAAGGAAAAGTAGACTAATTTTTCTCCAGTTTCTGAAAGGTTTTTTTCTGTCGCTGAGGTGATGTGTCGTCCCCCGTGGGGATCTTCATATCGAAATGGCCATTCAACATCTTTGAATTAATCCTTTTTTAATATATATATATATATATATATATATATATATATATATATATATATATATATAAATTACTTTTAAGGAATGAATTGAGTTCTTTTGATGACTGGTGTTTGAATGCACTACTTCTATACAACAAGTTAAAATTTTCGATCTTTGATGCCCTGCGCATATAGCTTAGCGGGTGTCGACTGCGTCTAACACCAAAACGGTCGAGTTTCGATCCCGGCTAGAAGCAAATGGGCGTAATAATTTGTATTTTTTATTCAAGCTAACCTGATTCCATGTGTAATGCATGGAATCTGTTATCTCAGTTTTCAATCGATCATCGTGCAGGATACTATGATACTTTCAACAAAATTAAAAAATAACATGCGCATGCGCGAGAAAAATATAATGGCGACAATTTACGTATCGCAATATATATATATATATATATATATATATATATATTGTTCGAAATTAATTACTATATCTCTCCCAATCCGCTTGTCCGCAGAATATTTGTCTACAATGAAAAGACTATTTTAAAATTAATTTGTCGTCCTCGTAAAACTCTCTGTGATCAGGGAATACAACTTGAAATTAATTTTGTCTCTCTTTCATCTCGAGACTTGCAGAAGGCGACGTTCACGTGAATCTGTTTTCACGTCAATTACCCATTGACTGAAAGCTTCCAAAATCATCATCAGACAAAACGCAAGCATCAAACCGCAGTTTCGCTAAACACTTAAAGAACTGTCTTATCTACAAAACCTTTCCGTGTCATATATATCTAGAGGGCAATGTCTCGTGGTTTTGGACGACACTGTATCGGTGATACACGTTGCAAAAAAAAATCATTCCCACCTGCAGGGTGTGATACAATTCGTAACCCTCAAGGCAGTGTAATCGTTTTTAACCCTAAGGTGAACAGTAAGGATAGGACGGCACCAAGATATTGCAGCAATGCACCATTTTTAGTCTAATTTGCAGTTTATGAAACAAGTAATGAGGAAGGAGGACTTGGAGAATTTGATACTCACAAGAGAGTAAAAGAGAGACAAGAGAAAGCACCGGGTGATATATTTGAAGGGCTTTGGCACCTAGTGGTGGTGTAATGGTTAGCAAGCTTGTCTCGCTTGAATCATTACAATTGAGTAGTGAGTTCGATCTTCACTGGGGGTCCCTTACTTTCAGCCTTGTGCCACTAAGCTTAGAAAATTACCATATTTGATGGGCTTGAGCAGATGGATGAAAGATCAGGAGTTAGGAGTGCTAATAAGAAAAATGATGTCAAGAGCTACCAGGGATATGGAAATGTGGAAAGATATGATAGCTTACATCCTGAAGAGACATGACACACAAAAGAAGAAGAAGAATATAAAGAAGAAGAAGAAGTTGTAGAACTAAACGCATTTAATGAATTTTAGATTTTAATCAGACAAGAAAACGTTAGCACTTTGAGATTAGTTCATACAGAGAAAAGCATAATGTAAGGGATAATCCTTTATACATGATCGAACATTGAGTCTGAAGAATAGACAATAAAACACGATAAAAGTAGAACGAAACGTGTGAGGCAAAAAAAAATTATTTATATGTGGAATCGTTAAAAGTGAGAAAATCTGAAAAAAATTGATTCTATGTAAATTTTAAGTGATAAAATGTCAGCCAGTAAAATGCCATACGTGATATACGCTTTGGACGATCACGCCTCAAAAGAGACATGACTGACTGGGCAGAAGATTATCCCACAGTAGGTTGCCATTACCTTCTGCGTTAGACAGGTTGCCCGCCAAGGTTATAGAACCTAATCTATCCGGTTATTTAACCCATAAATGGAGGGAAGAGACGGATTAATATCTTTCTCAAGGGTATTTGTGTGTAAGTGAATGCAAGAAAATCAATTAGAATTCGACTCACCGATTTCTCGTTCCGAGTCGATATCAACTGCACTACAACGCACATCTTGATGTGCGTTGTAATGCATTGAAAATCGTTAAAATGTACTGTTTTTATAATTTGAGGAGAGGTCGTATGATTTTTCCATTAAATACTGGTCGACGCTTTGATGTAGGGTCATATGCAGGACATCTAATTAAAGCTTGGAAGATAAAGTGCTAGAGATGACAAGGTTGACAATGGCTGTGGATATTCTTTGTGGAGTTTTCTAAATTAATTTTAAGAGATCAGTTTCAAAACCTCCTCCTACTCTCCTCCTCCTTCTTCTTCTTCTTCTTCTTCTTCTTCTTCTTCTTCTTCTTCTTCTTCTTCTTCTTCTCCAGTCTCAGACGATCAGATGAAGCACTTGCTTTCATAATCTTTTATCTACTTTCCTCTGTCAATCTGTAGTGCTTACGGCCTATCACGTTGAATACATCGGTTCTCGCTCGATCATTGAAGTTAAGCAACGTTGGGCCTGGTCAGTACTTAGATGGGAACTGGAATGTGATGGAATACCAGGTGCTGTCAGCGTATAGTGACGGATGTGCGTTGCGTTGTGGTATAGTGGATATCGGCTCGGAAAGAGAAATCGGTGAGCCGAGTTCGAATTCCAGTTGAATACCCTGCATTCACTTAAGCACTGGTATCCTTGGGAAAGGTGTTAATCCGTCCCTTCCCTCCAATTATGGCTTAAATAACATGGGTAAAACTTGGGGACCCTGCTCTTAAAAACAAATCCCAGTAAATCTTGAAAAGAAAAATGTTGTAAAAAATAAAATAACCTTAATCAAAAATCATTGGTTATGACCTTAAAATGATCCCATAAGGATTGATAGCTCGTTAAACCTCGAAACAAACAAACAAAATCAGTCTGTCGTGAGACGAGAAGTGTCTTTCTTTCCTGATCTTCCATTTTTGCCTTCATCAGTCATTCGCTGGCGAAAATTGTTGTCTTTTTCTTCCCTCATCTTTACTGTCTGTTTACTCCTGTCAATCGCTGATGATAAGACAACGCTAGCTTTCATTATCTTACCTTTCTATTTTTATCTGTCCATCACTCGCGATAAGAGGGGTCTTGTGTTTTCTTGCTCATTTCTTTCTGCTTTCACCTGTCAATATTTAGGGATAAGAGTTGTCCCTTTGCTTCATCTCTTTCTGCTGTTTTTTAATCTCTGGCGATAACAGGAAGCATTTGCTTTCATCGTCTTTTCTTTCCTCTTTCATTTGTCAATCACAGGCGATGAGAGGAAGTACCATTTTCTTCTTTCGTTTTTTCCTGCGTTTGCCTTCATCTCCTCTCGAGCCGTTGGGTTTTTGTCTACATTATATTGCTTTTTCTTCCATCGCCTTTTTCGACTTTAATTGACAAGATATTTTTCTTTTGTATCATTAATTCAAAACATATTTTTCTTCTTTTTCTCTCTAGCTTAATTCTTGTATCTTTTCTACACGGTACATTAGCCACCGAAAGAGGCTATATTTTACCTCCCGTCAGTGGTCTGGGTGCTAATATAGTACAAATGGTGAAGGACAGGGGACACCCAAAAGTATCAAAGGCGTAATGGTATATTAATACCTACCAAACTGTCAGTGCTTTGCTTCTTATTTAGAATTAAAATAAACGCCGTAAATCATTAGTCAATTTTTATTAACTTAATTGGGAATTTTTTTTAAATATCTGGGAAATGTTCTAACAGAAGACGGAAAGAGCGACACAGAGATCCGAAGGCGATTTGGCATAGCAAAGTACGCGTTCCAGAAGCTGAGTATTAAGAGACAAGAAAATTTCGCTAAAAACAAAGAAGAAAATACTGATGAAGGAAAAAATTGAAGGAACTGAAATGTGGTTCTACAGAAGGATGCTGAGGATATCATGGATCGAACATGATGAGGTTTTGGAAAGGATGGAAACGAAAAGGAAATTAATACTGAGCATCAGGAAGAGACATTTAAAGTTCACGGGACATGCAGTGAGGAAGGAGGGCTTGGAGAACCAGATACTAACAGCCCAGGTAAAGGAAAAAAGAGACAGGAGAAAGCAACGGATAACATATTTGCAGAACCTGATTAGGTGGATGACAGAACGGGGGTTGCGTGGTGTAACAGGAGCCACCAGGGATAGAGAGACATGGAAAACCATGATTGCTTACGTCCTGAAAGGACAAGGCAAGTAGAAGTGTAAGATTTGTTTCCATGTTAGAGTTTTATGAACCTTCATTTTAAATACCAGTTTTTTTTTTTGTTTTTTTTTTTCTATGTTACGTGCCCCTTAGGTGGATAATTATAGCTTCACATATTCCTCTTTTGTTGCAGCTCTAAGTAATATTTTCTGCTTACCATCGATCGAACTCTGCTATCTATTTTCAAAAGCTCGCTATGCAGGTAACCCGCTTTTTCACCTGTCCCACTTCGCTTTAGATTTATCCGTTGTTTCCGATTTCCAACTCGCCCTTCTACGTTATTTCCTAGAAATTTCAACTATCCTTTTCTTTTTCTAATTATGGGCCCTGTTCGTTTTGATTTTCTCCTTGTCCACATCAGCGGCCTAGTCCTGGGAATGATCGTAAACTGCATCCGTCAGCAAGGCCTCTAATTAGGAGCTTGTGAGGAGCATGGAACCACCTCTTAATTGCTGTTGTTCCCAGATTCCCCTTGACCCGGAGTGGTAGCACATGTTAGGGTCCCAGCTATGGGTAAATAGTTAACTCCCAAATTGGGGTCAAAATGCTATGAAAGTATTTACCAACAAAACCTTTTTGCAATTAAAAATATTACCAGCAAAACATTTTTGAATGAAAAATATTACCAACAAAAAAGTTTTTGAACGAAAAATGTTATCAACAAAAATATGTTTTCGATGGAAAAATGTTATCAACAAAAATAAGTTTTTAAAGAAAAAATATTCCCAACAAAAATATGTGAAGTATAAAAATATTATCAGCAATACATCTAACGCTCAACGAAACTCATGTACAAAGAAAGTATATTCTATTCGTACAAATCTATCGTAAAATTTTCGTCGGCATTAAATCACCCATTGAGGTTGATGTGCCGTAAAACAAACTAAACCCAACCAAAACATCAGCGGCCATTTAAATTTTCATCACCGCTCTATAGATTCCCATTAATGTTACCGCTAATATTCTCTGTCTTATAAAAGAAAATATATAGTTCGGCATTTGCTTGTCTGTTTCATCAGCGATCGGACCCCAAACTACCAATATGAATAGATATCCCTTCAGGGAGGCCTGTGTTTTGACAGGCTATAGGGCGTTAAACTACCCCCTGACCTCAAGTAGAACACATCCATACAAACCATTGCTAAAAATTCAAGAAAAAAATAATTATTTTCCTATAGCGCTCCAGTAAGTACCTAACTGCTCGTTCTATCCTCTACAACTACAAAAGCTGGACTAGGCTTAAATGAACTACAGCTGTCATATTTATGCAGGAGATGTCCAATCTTCACATTCCTTTCTCGACAGAGCTCAAAACCATCTTCGAGTTTTTGTGGGTAATATATTATTTTCCATCCAACAACCCCGGTTCCATAGACGCGGAAAGCCTCTCCTTGCACTATCGTTAATTTCATGGATAGTTCTCGGATGAAGTGCATTCCTTGCTTCCACCGATTCTAACCTTCTCGGCTAGGACCCGCTATGCCATTTGCATTATACCAAATCCTTCCTCATTCTCATCCTATTTCACTGGTGAGAGAGAAGTTCCATACAGCAGCACAACTGCCCAGTTTAACCGACCCCAAGAAGGTGTTTCCCCAGTTGCCACAATATTAACCTGTTCAAATCTAGGATTAATCTTTCCTTCCTCAACTACCCGTATAAAATATGTCTCCCGACTCTGTATGTATACGTCATGTTGCTTTGTACATGGTGTCAGTCAGTTAAGTGCCATACGTGAAACACGCTTGGGCGACCATGTCTCGAAAGAGACATGACTGACTGAGCAGAAGATTATCTCGCAGTAGGTTGCCATTGCTTTCTGCGATAGACTGGTTGCCAGCCGAGCCTTATAGAGCCCAATCTGTCCTGTTATTTAACCCATAACTGGAAGGAAGAGACGGATTAATAGCTTTCCTAAAGCTATTTGCGTGTAAGTGAATGTAATGAATTCAACTGGAATTTGAACTCGGCTCTCCGATTTCTCGTTCCGAGCCGATATCCACTGCACCACAACGCACATCTTTGGTACAGGGTGTCAGTCAGTTAAGTGCCATACGTGATACACGCTTGGGCGATCATGTCTCGAAAGAGACATGACTGACTGCGCAGAAGATTATCCCGCAGTAGGTTGCCATTGCTTTCTGCGGTAGACTGGTTGCCGACCAAGGCTATAGAACCCAATCTGTCCTGCTATTTAACCCATAACTGGAAGGAAGAGACGGATTAATACCTTTCCCAAGGGTATTTGTGCGTAAGTGAATACAATGAATTCAACTGGAATTCGAACTCGGCCCCCCGGTTTCTCGTTCCGAGCCGTCACTGTAAAAAAATGTTTCTACTTCTTATAACTTTGCATTTGTTTTGCAATACATATTTTATTATAATCTTGTAATTATTTCGAACGTTTTGTTCTCATCTTGGTTGATATAGGTGTCATAATAGATACAACGTTCCGATCAAGTACCCTCTGGTCATCATCAGGTGTCCTTAGATTGTCTGATGTGGATTATCTACTTGATTATTGTTACTCATCTAAGAAATAAATACAAAATCTTTTATTATTCCAATGCGGGTTAGAATTTCGTTGCCACATTTTCCGACTTCTGTTAAAACCCCACATATTTACTCATGGCTTTTTTTAATTTATTTTCGCATATTTAATTCGTTGTTCGTATCTATGCTTTTTTTTCTGCTGGCACCCATTCAAAATAGAGAGACAACAAGAAAATGTGATTAAATAAAGGTGAGATGTTTAAAAGTTATAATTATTCAAAGAGAGCAACAGCAATAGGAAGATGAAAGAATATAAAAAGAAAATATATGGAAGCAGAATTAAAAATCTAAGAAAGTAATGAAAACGAAAAAAAATATAAATAAATAAATAAATAAAGAAAGAAAGAAAAAGAGTTTTAAAAATAAAAATTAAGGAAAATGAAAGAATATGGAAAGAAAATATTGTATGGAAGCAGAATTAAGGATTTTAAAAAGTAATGGAAACGAAAAAATGGTAGAAAGAAAGAAAGAAAGAAAGAAAGAAAGAAAGAAAGAAAGAAAGAAAAAGAGTTTTAAAAATAAAAATTAAGGAAAATGAAAGAATATGGAAAGAAAATATTGTATGGAAGCAGAATTAAAGATTATAAAAAGTAATGGAAACGAAAAAATGGTAGAAAGAAAGAAAGAAAGAAAGAAAGAAAGAAAGAAAGAAAGAAAGAAAGAAAAAGAGTTTTAAAAATAAAAATTAAGGAAAATGAAAGAATATGGAAAGAAAATATTGTATGGAAGCAGAATTAAAGATTTTAAAAAGTAATGGAAACGAAAAAATGGTAGAAAGAAAGAAAGAAAGAAAGAAAGAAAGAAAGAAAGAAAGAAAAAGAGTTTTAAAAATAAAAATTAAGGAAAATGAAAGAATATGGAAAGAAAATATTGTATGGAAGCAGAATTAAAGATTATAAAAAGTAATGGAAACGAAAAAATGGTAGAAAGAAAGAAAGAAAGAAAGAAAGAAAGAAAGAAAGAAAGAAAGAAAGAAAGAAAAAGTTTTAAAAATAAAAATTAAGGAAAATGAAAGAATATGGAAAGAAAATATTGTATGGAAGCAGAATTAAAGATTTTAAAAAGTAATGGAAACGAAAAAATGGTAGAAAGAAAGAAAGAAGGAAAGAAAGAAGGAAAGAAAGAAAGAAAGAAAAAAAGAAAGAAAGAAAGAAAGAAAAAGAGTTTTAAAAATAAAAATTAAGGAAAATGAAAGAATATGGAAAGAAAATATTGTATGGAAGCAGAATTAAAGATTTTAAAAAGTAATGGAAACGAAAAAATGGTAGAAAGAAAGAAAGAAAGAAAGAAAAAAAGAAAGAAAGAAAGAAAAAGAGTTTTAAAAATAAAAATTAAGGAAAATGAAATAATATGGAAAGAAAATATTGTATGGAAGCAGAATTAAAGATTTTAAAAAGTAATGGAAACGAAAAAATGATAGAAAGAAAGAAAGAAAGAAAGAAAGAAAGAAAGAAAGAAAGAAAATGTTAGAAGAAAGAATGAAAGTGACAGAAAAAGGAAAAAAGAAAGTACAAGAAAAAAAAAGGACTGGTAAGGAAATTGAGAAAATAAAGAAACAAGCTGAAAGAAGAAAAAAAATTTAAAAATATGAGGAATAGAAAGAGTAAAGAAAGAATACAGTAATATTTTTTGTAAAAAAACCTATGTTACGGAAAGATTAACGAAATCAAATTAACAACCGACTTAATTTATTGCTTGAATATTATTTTTAATCGATACTTGTATTTGAGTTGATATTCTGTTTTTAATTAAACAATATATTATATCTATATATATACACGAAAATGTGTGTCATTCGGCATGATTAGAACCTGCGACTCCTAGCAACTTAGTGGAAACCATCAAATGATCTGGTGCGTCTTACACAGCTCGACCTTGATTGATTCGATAGCTTAACTGAAGTTAAATCAAGATTTATATCCACAAAAATAAATATAATATATATCAGTCAGTTAAGTGCTATACGTGATACTCGCTTTGGGTGATCATGTCACGAAAGAGACATAAATTACTGGGCAGAATATTATTCCGCAGTAGGTTGCCATTGCTTTCTGTGATAGACCGGTTGCCAGCCAAGGCTATAGAACCCAATTTGTCCTATTATTTAACCCATAACTGGAGGGAAGAAATGGAATAATATCTTTCCAGCGGGTATTTGTGCGCAAGTGAATGCCATGAATTCAACTAGAATTCAAACTCGGCTCCCCGATTTCTCGTTCCGAGTACTTACGATGAATTAAAAAGACAAAAAAGAAAGCAGTAATGTTATATAAGAATGAAAGGGTTTTGTTTCTGAGTCTGAAATTTGTTTAACGGCATATCAACATCTGTGGGTTATTTAATACCAAAAATGAAGGGTTTGAAGAAATTGTTTTTTTGTTCGGTTATAATAAGAAGGTTGATTCAGTTAAATTTTAATGAAAATATTTTGTTTTTATTCTTTTTTATTTTAGAAAAAAATATTTTGCTGAGAATAATATTTTTCCTTAAAAAATGTGTTATGGTAATAGGTTTTTCTTCAAAAATGTATTGTTGGTAATATTTTTCCTTGAAAAAGTCTATATATATATATATATATATATATATATATATATATATATATATATAAAAGTGTTTCATAGTGCTTTGACCCTAGTTTGGGGGTTAACTATTTGCCCATAGCTAGGACTCTAACAGGTACTACCACTCCAGGTCAGGATGAACCTGGAAACAACAGCAATTAAGAGGTGGTTCTATACTCCTCACAACCTCCCAATCAGAGACCTTGCTGCCGGATGCAGTTTACAGTCATGCCCAGGAATAAAGAATGAAAGGAAGAATTGTATAGAATAAAGAAATTTATAACTGAAATAGATGAGTAAATCTTTCCTGAAAAAGTGGTAGGACCTCGATGTCAATCTAATTACACCGGTAAATATATGTGGTCGGGACACCAGGGAAAGAAGCTTTTTATAGCAGTTGCTATGAGAATACTTATAGAAAAGACAGAGGGAAGCCACATCACGTCGGTGAGACTGTGACTGAAGATGGGCTGCCAAGTCAGGATTCTTCTGTAGTTTACAAATGATAAAGTAAAAAGCGATAGGTGGTTAGTGAATAACTGCGCTTGTAGATATTTTTGAAGTGAGTTTTCCGCTTGCATTTTATCTAATAAACTCATATATTTTCTTATTGAGGTGACTGGTTATTAAAATTTTGAAAGACAAAATAAGGAGATGAAGAAGTGAAAGAAAAAATGAAGAAATGAAAGAAAAAGAAAAGAAATGAAGACACGAAAGAAAATAAAATGCAGAAATTAAAGAAAAACGAAACGAAAAAAAAAAGAAATGAAACAAATTAAGAAACGAAAAAATTAAGAAATGAATGAGAGAAAAAAAGGAAAGAAATAAAAGAAACAAGAGATGAAAGAAATGAAGAAAGAAAGAGAGAAATTAAGAAATGAAAGAAAAAAAAAGAAAAAAATGAAAGAAATGAATAAACCAGAAAATGACGAAATGAAATAAAGAATGGAAGAAATGAAAGAAAAAAGAAAGAAAAAATGAAGAAGCGAAAAATGAATAAATGAAATAAAGAAAGAAAGAAAAAAGAAATAAAAGAAAAAAGAAAGGAAAGGAAAAAGAAATGAAAGGAAAAAGAAATGAAGAAAAGAAAAAAATTAGGAAATGAAAGAAAGAATAAAGAAAAGAAATGAAAAAATGAAAGAAATGAATAAACGAAAAATGAAGAAATGAAAAAGAGAAAAAAAATCGAAAGAAATGAGGGAATAAAAAAATAAATGAAAGAAAAAAGAAATGAAGGAAATAAAGAAACGAAAAAAATGAAGAAATAAAATAAAGAAAGAAACGGAATAATGAAGAAATGAAAGAAAGAAAGAAATAAGGAAAGAAATGAAAAATTGAATGAAATGAAGAAATGAAAGGAAAAGAAATGAAAGAAATAAAGAAACGAAAACATGAAGAAATGAAAGAAAGAAAGAAAAAAAAAGAAAGAAAAAAAAGAAATGAAAGAAAAAAGAAATGAAGAAAAAAATAAGTCAATAAAAAAGAAAGAAGAAAAGAAAAAAGAAGAACAGAAATGAAGAAATTAAAGAAAAAGAAATGATAGAAATGAGGAAACGAAAAAATGAAGAAATGAAAGGAAGAATGTTACAGGAAAGAAATGTAGAAATGAAATAAAAAAGTAATAAAAGAAAAAATGAAAGAAATAAAGAAACGAAAAAAGAAGAAAGAAAAAATAAAGAAAAAAATGAAAGAAAAAAGAAATGAAAGAAAAAAGAAATAAATAAACGAAAGAATGAAAAAATAAAAGAAAGAAGGAAATTGATGAAGAAATAAACAAAAAATGAAAGAAATGAAGAAACGAAAAACGAAAAATAATGAAATAGATACTAAATAAATGAAAAACAAAAATAATAAAATAAAATAAAATAAAATAATACACATAAATAAAAATAAAAACGAAAAATAATGAAATAAATACTAAATAAATGAAAAAGAATACTAAAATACTAAATAAAAGACGAAAAAATAAAATAAGTACTAAAATACTAAAAAAACGAAAAATAATGAAATAAATACTAAAATACTAAACAACATAAAAACGAAAAGTAATGAAATAAATGCTAAAATATTAAATAAACAAACAAAAAATGAAATAAATACTAAATACTAAATAACATGAAAAAACGAAAAGAATGAAATAAATACTAAAATACTAAATAAAAAAATTAAAAAATTAAAAAATACTAAAATACTAAATAATGAAAAAAACGAAAAATAATAATATAAATACTAAAATACTAAATAAATAAACGAATAATAAAGAAATACATATTAAAATGCTAAATAAATTAAAATAACGAAAAATGAGGAAATAAATACTAAAACATAAATAAATAGCAAAAACAAAAAATATAAATAAATACTAAAATAATAAATAAATAGAAAAGCGAAAAAAATGAAACAAATACTATAATACTAAATAAATAACTAAATAATGAAATAAAGAGTAAAATCTTAAATAAATAAAAAAGAAAAATAATCTAATAAATACTAAAATGCTCAATAAAAAACGAAAAATTATGAAATGAATACTAAAATAATAAATAAACAACAAAAATAATGAAATAAATACTAAAATACTAAATCGATAAAAAGCTAAAAATAATGAAATAAATACTAAAGTACTAAATAACATAAAAAACGAATAATAATGAAATAAATACTAAAATACTAAATAAATAAAAGCGAAAAATAATAAAATAAATACTAAAATACTAAATAAATAAAAAGCGAAAAACAATCAAATAAATACTAAATTACTAAATAACATAAAAAACAAAAAATAATGAAATAAATACTAAAATACTAAATAAGTAAAAACGAAAAATAATAAAATAAATACTAAAATACTAAATAAATAAAAACGAAAAATAATGAAATAAATACTAAAATGCTAAGCAACATAAAAAACGAAAAGTAATGAAATAAATGCTAAAATATTAAATAAATAAAAAAATAATGTATTAAATACTAAAATACTAATTAACATAAAAAAACTAAAAACGAAATAAATACTAAAATACTAAATAAATACTAAAGCGAAAGTAAATTAAAACATATTTTAAAGTAAGAATAAAAAATTAGATTTTAGTGACAAAATAATACTAAATGAATGAAAGAAAAGAAAAATAGCACAGAAAAACTAGAAAACTGAAGAGACGCAGAAAAAGTCACAACCGAAAGCTCAAGATAAGTAAAAACAAAAATTGCGAGAAGCAAATTAAAGAAAAAGAATATTAGAGAGGAAAAGAAAATAATATCAAGAAGTGAATGAAAAAAAAGCAAGAAAGAAATGAAGAAAGAGCATCTAAAATAGACACAAATTTCCGCAACTGACTTGGCTCTTGATATAATTGAAACAACCGAAATAAATAAATTCCTTATCTTCATAGATTCTATATCCTCACTCATGTCACTGAGAAACAGAGACGTAATCAACATCCTAGTCAACAAGCTCTTAAACAAAATCAATGCAATAAACAAAGACATCATCTTCTGCTGGATCCCCAGCCATGTAATCATACACGGAAACAATAGACCCGACCAGGCTACAAAGAATGCGTTAAAATTAAAGACCTCAAGTGATAAAATCCCCTTTACTGACCTGAAAACTGTTGTGAAGTAGTTTTCGCACTGAAGGTTATAATCGTGCTATCTCGGTTGCTAACCGGCTTAACGTACCCAAAATTTTAGGAACTTGGTAATCTTCTATTGAAAACTGACTCTTTAGTATTCGGCTAAATGCCGACTAAAATCAACTGCCTAGTAGTTCTACTGAACTGCAATAGAAGTCTAAAGAACTATATTTAGCTGTCCCTCCCAGTAAGGGCAACATGTGACACGTGGTCAGTTTTTATAACTGGGATTTCCGGGCTATATGGCCCGGCCAAAAAATGCCTGTTTATTTTTGCCCAGTCGTGCTTCTACCCTTCGGCGGAACCACGACTGGGTTAGTGCTCTCTGCTCGGAAGCAGAGAGCGCCCTCTGCCCGAAGGCAGAGAGCTGACAGTGAGAAAATCTCGGTGATGAGCACTAGAAGTCTAAAGAACTCCCATGAACTTCCTGTTAACTCTTATTAATATAGGAGAGAGATTCCATTACCTCATGAATAGGCGTGTTTCCCCATAACCAAAACAACAACCAGCAAATATATAACGAATATGTGGCAAGCCCTATGGAACACTCTTACAAGCAACAAACTGCATACAATAAAAGAATAGGTAGGGTAAAATCACATGTGGCAATAGGTCATTTTCACATTATCTGAATAGGTCATTTTCACATTACCAACTCTTACCGCCTTAAAAATGAAGAACCACTATATTGCATACCATGCCAGGAGCCATTCACAATATGACACATATTAACAAACTGCTTTGACCTACAAAATATTCGCCAAAAATATTATAAATAGACAAACGTGAAAGACATTTTTCTCCAAACTAACAAAAGCAAAATATTTAAACCTCTGAAAGAGGCCGGCATATATAATAAAATTTAATACCCAAATCTGAATAAACTAACCTTAAATGAAAACAACCCTTTTAAACTTTCTCTAATCTTAGCTATTACGAGTTATCTCCTTAAACATTTAAATAAACCATTAACAATAAAAAAGCTCAATAAAAAATCTTTCCGGTATAAATAACCAGAAAGTTTGATCTGCCGTAAATTCAATCAATCAATCAAATAATTAAAATAGACAAAAACGTAATAAAAAAGTGTTAGAATTTAAGGAAAAACGAAGAAATGGCCAAAAAATTGACGTATTTATAAACGCGATGAGTTTATGTACAGTCCTATATAGGATGCCTCAAAGTTTACCTTCAATCTCGTTAATTGATTGACGAATCGAACGTGATGTTTAAGTCTCTCGGTATTTCAAACTGGCGCTTATTGCTCGTGCAATTCATCTAATCAGAGATTTCATCAGCTGTGGGAAGCATCCAAATTCACTGTCACTTGTAGCACTCATCAAGCATAGTGGGTGGAAGATTAGCTGAAACGACGATGTTTTGGCAATAAAAGAAGCTACAGGAGGAATGTGGAAAGATGGCCCTGTAATTATGGATCCTTCGGGGACGTATATATCGCGTCGATTCTTTCCAAGCCAAAGCAAAAAGAAAAAAGATCTTTCGCATAAGTTAGACTTGAAGTATAAAATTTACAATATAATCTGCGAAGATCATACAAGGGTCATTCAATAAATAGGGTGAGTTTTTCGGTATATGTACTTCTAATACAGATAGAAGCTTACTTTTTAATTTTTTTTCCTTTATTTCATTTTCAAAGGGATCTAAATTTTTGCAGATTGAAAAAAACATTGAGATGGCCGACCAAAGATGGCCGACCAAGAAGCATGCTCTAGGATTGAGCAGAGGTCAGTTTTTTTTTTGTTTTTTTTTTATAAGCGTTTCACCCCGAGCAAGGCATGTCACTGCCACTACTGCGCAGGGGGCTACGTAGAGTGGAGAAAGGCTGATTAAATATAGGAAATGTCAGAGGGTGGGTGATAGGCGGGTAAGGATACTGAGAATGAGGGTTGGGTAGATGAGAGTGTTCTGAGAATAGTTGGGAATTAGTGTGATAGGAGGTGTCTATTGACCCTACATTTAAACACCTGGAGATTGTAACTGTCGGGAAAGCAGAGTTGTGGAAGGGAATTCCACAGGCGGGAAGCGCGAGAAAAGAAGCTGTTGGAGTAGAATTTACGGTTACATCTTATTTGTTTAACTGTAAAAGGGTGGGACCTAGTTGCTAATCTAGTATCTCGTGTAAATTCGTGCTTAGGCGGCACCAGTGATCTAAGCTCATCGGAGCAGAAGCCATGAAAGTACTTGTAGAAGAGGCACAGGGAAGCCACATCACGCCGGTGAGAAAGCGGCTGCAGCCGGTCTGCCAAGTCAGTATCAACCACGTTACAGATCCTCCTTTGTATTTTGTCAAGAAGCCCAAGGAGAGCAGCAGGGGCACCCGACCAGATATGGCAGCAATATTCAATACACGGGCGGATGGTAGATTTGTATATGTGCAGAATAGATTCAGGTGGGAAAAATTTCCGGGCCCTGCACAGTTATAAAGATTTTGGTTGCGGAAGGGTGCAATCCAAGTGAAATTCATAGGAGAATATCAGATGTGCATGGTGCCACATGTTTCAACCAAAAAATATCTACAAGTCGGCTGAATTGTTTAAAAAAGGACGGAGCAGTGTTGAGGATGAAGATAGGCCTGGGAAGCCTACAGTAGTGAGGTATCCTGAGGTGCAGTCACCCATTCAGTCTGACAGAAGGGTGACAGTGGATGACATTGCAAGAACTTTGAGCCCATCTGTTAGGACAGCACACAAAATTGTCCATGATGACCTTGTCTACTCAAAGGTCAGCTGCAAGGCGTCACACAGCAGCCCAAAAGATGCAGACCATCAACGAGCTAGACTGGGAACTTCTCTTTCATCCCCCTTACTGCTTCAGACTTTCACTTGTTTGGTCCCTTGAAAGCGCTCACGAGAGGCACGAAATTTGAAAGTGACGACGAAGTCAAAAGTGCTGTCAGCGATTGGCTGAGACATCAGTCCAAAGATTTTTGCGCTGAGGTAAAAGGTGGGAAAAGTGTGTGACACTGCTGGGAGACTACATTGAAAAAAATAAGCTTCTATCTGTATTAGAAGTCCTTATACCGAAAACTCACCTTATTTATTGAATGATCCTCGTATTTTAAAGATTGTAAAGATTGATTTTGCAAACAATATTTTCAATTGGTTTTTCTAAAATTTATTAGGATAATCTCTTGCGATAATAGCTACAGGTTTATAATCTTCTGTAATCTTTCATTAATGTTAAAATGGCGCAAGTTTATAAAAGTAAATGCATAAGATTTAACAAATATCTTGTAACCTTGAGGATGTTACTTATCTATTACTAATCTATTGTCTTTTACGATGTTAAGATGAATCTACCAGAATGTCTTTCTTTCTTATTAACACATCACTCAATAAGTCCCGTGCCTGACATACAGATGGTGCCACTAATTAAAATTATGTATGATTTTTGATGAAGTACTAAACTTCAAATGGCACGTGACAAAATGTCGGCGCAGTCGGATTATTAGTTTACCAATTGCAGTTATTTAAGTAAATCTACTGTGGCAATTTTTTAAGCCAATAGAAAAATCTGAATCTCTGATGGGAAAATACTGTTCAAGCAAAGCAATAGCATGTTAAGTGTTATTCGGACTCTGCCACGTCGAAAACTACGGGTAAGAGGCGGTATGCTGACTTTAAATGCGGTCGTACAGACACAGATAAAGCTGAACGCTATCAAAAGGAAGTGTACTAAACATTTTGCATAAGCATTTGTTAACGAGAAAGCTGTGCTCAAAGTGGGTGCCGCGTTTGCTCACAGAGGATCAACAACAACAACGCGTCGACAATTCAGAGCTCTGTTTGCAACTGTTTCAACGCAACAGGGAGTTTTTGCGTAAATATGTGACAATGAATGAAACATGGATTCATCATTTCATTCCGGAGTCAAATCGGCAGTCACCTGTGTGGACAGAAACAGCTGAAACCGTACAATGCAATTTAAGACGGAAACATGAGACGGCAAGGTTTTGGCCTCCTTAGTTTAGGATGCACAAGGTATTTTCTTCATTGATTATTAGTTAGGCCCGGAGTTTATTCAGTGATATGTTATATTAGTGCAATTATTTACTGTTTAACATAGCGATGAAGCACTGACAATAGGCAAAACTAGCCAGAGATTTCTAACGTGTCTAAATCAACTACTATTCTTTAAGAACTGGGATTCATCTTTTTTCTTCTTCTTCTATGTGCCCTGTCCTTTCAGGACGTAGGCGATCATGGTTCTCCACATCTCCCTATCCCTTGTGGCTCCCAGTATGTTTGCTCCTGTTACTCCTGTCAACTCCCGTTCCGTCTTCCACCTGATCAGGTCCTGCAAATATGTTATCCGCTGCCTTCCTCTGTCTCTCTTTCCTACTATCTGGCCACTCGGTATCAGGTTCTCCATACTCTCCTTCCTCATTGCGTGTCCCAGGAACTTCAGTTGTCTCTTCCTGATGCTCAGTATTAATTTCCTTTTCGTTGCCATTCTTTCCAACACCTCATCGTTGCTTGCATGCTCGGTCCACGATATCCGCAGCATCCTTCTGTAGAACCACATTTCCGCTGCTTCACGTTTTGTCCTCATTTTCGATGATATTGTCCAGCATTCACTGCCGTATTGAAGAACTGACATCACATAGCAATCCAGAACTCTTTTCTTTGTTTCTAGTGAAATTTTCCTGTGTCTTAGCACTTTACTCAGCTTCTGGAACGAGTCCATTGCTATGCCAATTCGCCTTCGGATCTCTGTGTCGCACTTTCCATCTCCTGTTAGAACACTTCCTAGGTATTTAAATTTTTGCGCCTGCTTTATTCTGATACCCCCCACCTGTATTTGGCATTTTGGGTTGCACCTTTTGCTGATGACCATGCATTCAGTTTTCGTAAAGTTTATTTGTAGTCCTTTTTTCTCACTCTCCACCGCTACCTTCTGTAGGAAGTCTTGTAGTTTTCTTTCCGTGTCTGCAATCAGCACTGTATCATCTGCACACCTTATGTTGTTCAAGTTCTGGCCTCCAATAACAAATCCTGGCGTGTCATCTAGGGTCCTCCAAATATTCTCGCTGTACAGGTTGAACAAATCCGGTGAAAAGACACATCCTTGTCTTACGCCTCTTTCTATCTTTGTAAATCTACTGAGATCGTTACCTGTCCGTATGCATGCCGTTTGTTGCCAGTAGAGATTCTTGATTACTCTTATGTCTTTGCCAAAAATATCGAGGCTGCCGAGCATCTCCATCAATTCTTTGTGTCGTATCTTGTCGAATGATTGTTTTCTAGCAGAAATTTCTTTGACTGGACTTTAAGTTAAAACTTAGCAAATCACCAACCTAAGCTTTTTTTTCGCTCTCTCTCTCTCTCTCTCTCTCTCATATAACTGGGACCTTAGCATTCCTGTAGGTCAAAAAATAAAAAAAATATATAAACCTACAAAGGGCGGAAGAACTCTGAAGGAGTCAACGGCCAGCTAACTAGAGGTGGTGTCTCAATAAATCACCGTGGAGAAGGCAACGGGATACCACTCCATTCTCTACCCCCAGCTCAATCATGGTTACTTACGAAAAATGTATTAATGAACTAGGATAGTCTGCATAAATCATTTAATTCGTTTGTTTAACGTCATATATATATTTTTATGGGTCATTTAATGCTAAAATTTAATTTTCTTGGGGGTTTCGGTAATTTTATTTAAAAAAATCTTTTGCTGGATTTTTTCTTTTACCAAAATCTGTTGCTGGAAATTGTTCTTTTATTTGTTATTTTTAAATTCATATTTAACTTTAACTTTATCGGTGTTTTAAAATCACTATTTACTCATAGCTGTGACCTACAGAGGTGCCACCACACCGTGAACAACAGCAGTTAAGAGATGGTTTTACGCTCCTCAACATATTCCGATCAGAAGTCATCCTTCTAGAGGGAGCATTCTTACTTTCAGTTGAAATTGTTCGAAACAATACAAATGAAATCTTCAAAGCAGCCCCTATGGAAACAGAAACAGCAGCTTTCATATTGAAGTATACTCATTTCAATTCATAGTGTTTATACTACTAATAAATGTACATTGTTGCTGTTGTGCTACCCGTTAGGGATAAAATGTATCTTTATTTTACTGATCGACAACCTTTCATAAGTTGATTCCTTCAGAAAAAATGTAAGCTAAAACTTAAATATTTTGGCATGTTGAATTTGAAAATGGTCTTCGAAACAGATGGGTGGCTCTAGATTTAAAGATATTTAATCAATTATGTTTGGTTTGGTTTAGTTTGTGTTTAGCGACCCATCAACCATTATGGTCATTTAATTGTCAGCTTTTGTATTTTGGGATCAGATTTGTTTTGAAGTTGTTGCATGCATTAGAGTGGTTGTACACATTAGATTGTATTCATTGTTATTTTATTTAAATTTTATTGTATAGTCCTATTTTCTTTAAATATGTCATTAAATGGTCTATCTTGGTGTGTTCAAATAGTTCTTTTATTGTTCTTGTGTTGTAATACTTTTTTCGTATAGATGAAAATTCAACGTAGTCCATCATGAAGTGTGTTACAGTGTATGGGTATGGCAAACTGTGCACCATGGCAGTTCCTTTTTTCCAGTATGAATACATGAGTTATTTTAGTATGTCCAATAATGAGTCGAGAAAGGGTAACTTCTTCCCTTCAATTATGTCATACAAATAAATACAATGGATGTCTCCAAGAAGAAGCAATGTTGCTTTGCAAAATCAGGTTTGATATTCTGTTCGATTCGATGTAGACAATAACTAAGTAACTCAAAATGAAAATATATGTGTTTCTTGAATGAAATGCAAGAGAAAAACTCATTTTAGAAGTATATACATGCGCAGTTACTCACCAACCACACGTCACTTCATAGTTTATCTTTACTGTAAATTGCATTCGGCAGCAAGGTCTCAGATTGGAAGGTTGTGAACAGCATGGAACCACCTCTTAATTGTTGTTGTTCCCAGGTCCACCCTGACCCAGAGTGGTAGCACCTGTTAGGGTTCCAACTATGGGTAAATAGTTGACCCTCAAACTGGAATCAAAATGCTATAAAAGTAGTCAACAAAACTTTTTTGAATGAAAAATGTTACCAACAAAACCTTTTTTGAATAAAAAACGTTACCAACAAAACGTTTTTTGAATGAAAATCGTTACCCACAAAACTTTTTTTGAATAAAAAACGTTACCAACAAAACTTTTTTGAATGAAAAACGTTACTAACAAAATGTTTTTTGAATAAAAAACGTTACCCACAAAACTTTTTTGAATAAAAAACGTTACCAACAAAACTTTTTTTGAATAAAAAACGTTACCAACAAAACGTTTTTTGAATAAAAAACGTTACCCACAAAACTTTTTTGAATAAAAAACGTTACCAACAAAACCTATTTTGAATGAAAAATGTGACCAACAAAACATTTTTGGATGAAAAACGTTACCAACAAAACTTTCCTGACATCCCCCCCAAATATAAACAAACAAAAACACTAAAACAAATAAACTAAACAAAACAAATCAAAACGATTTTCAGCATTGAATGACATAATAAAAGTTGATAGGCTGGTTAAATGAACCAACCAACTAGTTTATCTTTTGTAAACTACAGAAAAATCAACTCTGCTCAAAGTCCAACAATAAACAGTCAGCAGTGATGTAGTTTTCCTGCCCTTTTTTATACATTGCTGCAATTACTGGATGAAATCGTTCACCGTACAGGTCACATAGAACTTTATGCCAGTCTACAAGTGGTTCATCAGTGACATGTTCAGTTAAGATGTTTGCATTTTCTTTTTATAATCCAAGCAAGGCAGGACGCTACATGTGCGCAGAGTTTATAGGGAGAGGGGAAAAAAAAGATTTAGGGGTGCCCAAGAAAAAATAGCTGAAGGAATTTATTCAAGTAGATAGAAGATGGCAATTGAAGCTGCATTTAAATATTTGGAGATTGTAGCTATCAGAGAATTAAACAAACAGAAGAGAGTTTCACAAGCGCAAAGTGCGAGTAAAGAAACTATTAGAGTAGAAGAGGCGGCTACATTTAATTATTTCGACGGTCAAACAGTGAGAGCTCGATGCCAATCTTGTTGCATGGGTGGTCGGAGCACCTAAGAAAAAGCTTGTCAAAGTAGTTGTCGTGTAAATATTTGTAGAAAAGACAGAGGGAAGCCACATCACGTCTTTGAGAAAGTGACTGAAGTCAAAATGCCAGGTCAGGATTGATTATATTGCAGATCTTTCTTAAGATATTTTTGATGACCTATGTGAATAGCAGGAGCGCCAGACTAGATCGATCAACGGTACTGAATACACGGGTAGATTTATAAATGTGCAAAATAGATTCGAACGAGAAAATCTTCCAAGCCCATCACAAAGACCTAAACTTCCTAACACTAGATGCAGTTATAGATTCGATGTAGTTGTATGACTTGAAGTGGCTTTCCAACAGTTTTTTGTAATTGCCTGCTCTTTCATCAGCAAACGATGTTGTTTGTCACTGACGTGAAAGCTTTACATGCAGATTTCTTTTCCTTTTCCCCGTCGTAACCTGTTAAAATATCCTTCTAAAAAAAGTTTATGAAACTGTGTACAAAAATACATGCCTTTCTTTATTTTTACGAGTGATCCCAGGTTCATATTCCGGACGAGACCCCAATTTTGTTACGTGTTAAGTGTAACAAAAGAAAAAAATGATCGACCGAATCTCAGAGTTAAATCACATACAAATATGTGTTACGAAGGGGAAGGAAGGGTCAAAAGGAATAGCTGAGGTTTTACACACTTGAAATCCAGAAAAAAAAAACTAAGCTATTATTATTACCTCACATCTAAAAAAAAACTTCCAAAATTCTAAAAACATTTTCTGGTTTTAAATTACCTGCTGATAGTTGATAACCCGTAAAAAACAAATTGTTGTTCTAAAGGTTCAATCCATGTTATTCTCAGTGTTCATTTGTAGAACAATATTTCCACTACGGCAAGTGACTTATTCATCTTTGAGGATTTCGATGTGTAAGTAAACCTCTATTGTCTGGATCTATTAAATTGTGAAAGTTCGATAAATTATTGCTAAATGATATATGTTGATTCGTTGTTGCTTACGATACATAGTTATAGGTGTGTAGCCGAGTAATTGGAACGGTCGTTTTCCTGACCATGTGACCTGGGCTCGTATCTCAGGATGGTCGATCAGTCAAAAGGAGACATTTTGAGGTTATCAGCCGAAGACGATCCCGGTGAGTGAAACCTCAGAAAATTCTTTTAAAACCATACCACAATTTGACACAAGTCTAAATTAGACGAAGCCTTTCATCGATATTTGTGCAGGAATTAACACACACGTCATGATTACCGAGGATTCGAGCATATTGACTTTGTTTAGACAGGTGAACATGCCAGATGATACGCTCTTTCCCAGGAACTTTAACTAAACTCCGTTCATGATAGATGCAGTATAAACGATACGTATGCCCTGTGGGTGTTAAAGAAACACAAATATGCCTGAACAATGTGTCTGGCTAGCTGCTTAGAGAACAAGAAAATTACAAGAAAAATTATATTTTATACTCAGATAATTTGTTATTGAGAATGTGACTAAAGGTGGGTTGCCAGTGCAGGACTGATAACATTGCAGATTCTTCTTAGAAGGCTTACGGCCATATCACGTTGAATACACCGGTTCTCGCTCGATCACCGAAGCTAAGCAACGTTGAGCCTGGTCAGTACTTAGATGGGTGACCGCTTGGGAATACCAAGTGCTCTAAGCGTTTAGTGACGGATGTGCGTTATGGTGCAGTGGATATCGGCTTGGAAAGAGAAATCGGTGAGCCGAGTTCGAATTCTAGTTGAATACTCTGTATTCACTTAAGCAGTGGTACACTTGGAAAAGTTATTAATCCGTCCCTTCCCTCCAGTTATGGGTTAAATAACAGGTTAGGACTTGGGGACCCTGCCCATAAAAACAAACCCCAATGAATCTTGATATTCGAAAAGAAAAAAGTATTACTAGACACAAAACTTATATAAAGAAAAAAAAAACAACAAATTGTTGAAAAAAAAAGAAGATATTACTAGCAACAAATAAATAAAAAAATTAGTGGTCAATAAATGACCCTCGGAGGTTGATATGCCAGAAAACAAACAAACCAACCAATCAACTTCTTAGCATATTTTCGGTGAACTAGATGAATAGCAGGAGCACCCGATCAGATGTTGCAACAGTATTTAATGCAGGGAAGAATGGTAGATTTATAAATGGACAAAATGGAATTTGACGAGAAAAACTTCTTTGCCCGTTACAATGACACAAATTTCTTAGCAGTAGATGTAGCTATGGATCTGATGTAGTCATTTTAGGTCATCTGAGAGAGTTGGCCGAGGAGGCGCAGTTTGTTTCTCTCTAAGAAACAAGCGTCATCCATTCTGATGCGAGGCAATAAAGTTTCTCTATAGCAGTCAAATGAGTTTCTGGCCATGACAGTAAACTGCATCAGACAGCAAGGCCTCTGATTAAGAGATTGTGAGGAGCATGGAACCACCTCTTATTTGTTGTTGTTCCCAAAGTCCACCCTGAGCCAGAGTGGTAGCACCTGTTAGGGTCCCAGCTATGGGCAAGCAGTTATCCTCCAAACTGGGGTCAAAACACTATGAAAGTATAAAAATAAACTTTTATAGAAAAATATACATTTTTGAAAGAAAAATATTACCAACAATACATATTTGAAAGAATAAAATGCCATATTACATTGGGAGGCTGTGATGAGCATGGAACGTTTCTTAATTGCTGTTGTTCTCAGTTCCACCCTGACCCGAAGTGGTAGTACTTGTTAGGGTCCCAGCTACGGGCAAATAGTTAACCCCCAAACTGAGGTCAAAATACTATGAAAGTATGAAAATACACTTTTATAGAAATATATACATAAAAATAAACTTTTATAGAAAAATATACATTTTTGAAAGAAAAATATTACAAACAATACATTTTTTTAGAAACATTATTACTATAACACATTTTTGAATGAAAAGAATTTCCCAGAAAACATTTTGAATAGAAAACTAGAAGACATTTTCATTTTGCTAAAATAAAATGAATAAAATCAAAAAAATCATTAAACTCTGACACAATCAACCTTCTCACTATAACTGAACATTAAAAAAAATACGTTAAGACCCACCTTTTTTGGCATTAAATAACCCACAGAGGTTGATATGCCGTTATACAAAATACAAACTCAAACAGCACCTTGTTCTGGAGGCATTAAAATTTACGAGGTATTTCCTACCACATTCAATTACAAATTGGAGTTCTTTTCATAGAGAAGCGGCCAGTTTTACTTTGTGAATGTTGACAGATTTCTCATTTCTTTTTCATTCCAAGCAACCTTTTGCTGATTACAGTCAGGGAAAGAAAACTACAAGACCTCCTACAGAAGGTAGCTGAAGAGAGTGACAAAAAAGGAGTACAAATAAACTGCAAGAAAGCCGAATACATAGTCATCAGCAAAAAGAGCGGCCCAAAATGCCAAATACAGGTGAGGTATACTACAATCAAGCAGGTACAAAAATTTAAGTACCTGGGAAGTGTTTTAACGGAAGACGGAAAGTGCGACACAGAGATTCGAAGGCAAATTGGCATGGCGAAGGACGCGTTCCAGAAGCTGAGTAAATATGGTAGTGAATGCTGGACAATATCATCAAAGATGAAGTAAAAACTTGAAGCAGCTGAAATGTGGTTCTACAGAAGGATGCTGCGGATATCATGGACCGAGCATGGGATCAATAATGGAAACGAAAAAGAAATAAATACTATGAATCAGGAAGCGACAACTAAAGTTCCTGGGACATGAAATGAGGAAGGAGGGCTTGGAGAACCTGATACTAACAGGTCAGATGGAAGGGAAAAGAGACAGGGGAAGGCAGCGGATAAAATATTTGAATGGCCTGAACAGGTGGATGATAGAACGGGGGTTGATGTTACAGGAGAAAGTGTGCTAAGAGCCACCAAGGGTAGGGAGACGTGGAAGGCCATGATCGCCTACGTCCTGAAAGGACAAGGCTCCTAAAAGAACCCTTTGTGTCTTAGATGGAGTGAATTCGAACAAAATAATAAGATATCTCTCCAAATAAGAAATACAATTGTTAAGTTTCGTTTATTTATTTTTTTCTTCTTATACTTTAACATGACTTTCTTTTATTTGTTACTAGCAGTATAGCCCGGTGTTGCTCGGGTGTAATGAAAGATCAAAACTAAACCATGGTCCTGGAGCTCAGAATCAGTCTAAAGAATATTTGTGTGAAGTTTGGCGAAAATCGGATAAAAACTGTGGATTTTTATAAAGGACACACAGACAGATAAACAGACACACACACAAAAAATCTTGCCTTTTATATATATATATATATATATTATGGATTTTCTGCACTATTGTAAGAACTGCAACCTTGAAACTTCTGAATATCGTTTTTTATGTCTTTGTCTATAAGTGTATCAAATTTGATTAAAATCGGACCACTCCTTCTATAACCCGATTTTTTCGATTATCGATTTTCGATATTTATCGGGGGGTACCTCGACACAAAACCTAGCTAAGAACACTCGCAGACGCTTATAGTACAACTGTGTAAATTTTCAAGAAAATCGGTTCAGCCGTTTCGGAGTCTATAGGTAACGAACACACACACACAGACACACACATATACACACACACTCAGACAAAGTTCCATTTCTAAATAAGTTTATATAGTACCCTGATATTTCTACCTGCATTATCTCTTCTTTTTCGCTTTTTATTTCTACCTGCTAAATGCTTTCGTCAATTTTTAATGCATATCTGCAAACTGACATTATTGCCCCATATTCACGGCTTTGTATTTTTCCCGTGAGAAGCCGTCACAATTTCCATTCTATTTCCTAGCTATATGTTTTTATGACTAACTCAATTCACCTGAAAAGCACAAATCACGTGTTTTATATCATCTCTCAAACCATTAAGGATATGCTTCGCTTGTCATTTCCAGGACTACTTCTAAAGAATTAAGTTTAATGACACCCACCTCAAATATATATATTTAAACAAGAGAAGAATGAACGAAAGTGTTACACAAAGAGAAAGGTAAACGTCACAGGTTGAATGTTAGCTAATCTCCGAAAAGCAGTTCTTTTTTCTGATTGATTTCGACAACGATCTGTAACGTGGTTGATACAGAATTGGCAGACCGGCTGCAGCCGATCTCTCACCGGTGTGATGTGGCTTCCCTGTGCCTCTTCTACAAGTATTTTCATGGCTACTGCTCCGATGAGCTTAGATCACTGGTGCCGCCTAAGTGTTGTATATCGACAAACAACAAACACGCATATATATAGAAATATGAGTTATATTTTTATTAATGACGATGAACCGTGTAGCCTAGGGAACAGAGAGTGTTGAGAGAGCGCGCTTCTAAGGGTTGACGGGAGTGTCTCTCTTCACCGGCCGATCTCTGTTGCTCCTCTGGTCTGTCTGGCTCTCTGTCTGGTGAAATCCGTGCGCCGAGGTCTTTTTATAATCTCCAAACCGGGACTTCCGGATTTTGCCTCGCCCACGCACGCCCACGTAATTCGCAGAGACACCTGTTCTGTTTGCCTCTGTAGCCATTTCCGCTACTGCCGGAAATAAGGTCAAACAAACATCCGTTCCTTTCAACGACCGGAAACACCCCCGCTTGCATCAGCCTTCTCGGGTGGGGCCAGATTATTATATTACATAAGCACGAATTTACACGAGATACTAGATTAGCAACTAGGTCCCACCCTTTTACAGTTAAACAAATAAGATGTAACCGTAAATTCTAGTCCAACAGCTTATTTTCTCGCGCTTCCCGCCTGTGGAACTCCCTTCCACAAGTCTGCTTTCCCGACATCTACAATCTCCAGGTGTTTAAATGTAGGGTCAATAGACACCTCCTATCACACTAACTCCCAACTATTCTCACAACACTCTCATCTACCCAACCCTCATTCTCAGTATCCTCACCCGCCTATCACCCAACCTCTGACATTTCCTATATTTAATCATCCTTTCTCCACTCTCCGTAGCCCCCTGCGCAGTAGTGGCAGTGACATGCCTTGCTCGGGGTGAAACGCTTATAAAAAAAACAAAAAACAAATGTGGTGTGTGTGGTCAGTGTAACCTATAAATCAGAGAGCCTACTCCAGATTTAGTCGTGTTAGTAATATTTACCTACGGGCAGATACTTTTTGGAAATAGATAAATATACCTGTTCTTCTCCCCAGTTATATGTTAAATAGTAGTACTTGTGTCTGGAAAATTATTTTTATTCTCCAAACATTTTACTACCATGATTACTTGCAAAAAATGTTTTTAAAATCGTTGTTTTGTTCTTAAATGATCTACAAACAGTTTACAAGCCGTAAAAAAAGAAATTATATCAAACTATATATATATATATATATATATATATATATATATTATATCAAATTATATCAAACTGACCAGAACAAAAAGGGCATTGTGATCAAATTTTGCAATAAATCGATCCTATTCATAAGCAGTGTAATTACACATGCTCTCAGTTTAATTTATTTAATTAATTGAATTACGAAATGCAAATTCTACTCTCTCAGTTTCTTTTTTCGCACTTCCCGCCTGTGGAATTCTCTTCCGCATACTCGCTTTCCTGACAGTTACAATCTCCTAGAATTTAAGTGTAAAGTCAATAGTTATCTCCTGTCTCACTAACTTACATCCTCTCTCTCATCTCTCATGCTTTTCTACATCCACCCACTCTCATCAGTACTCTCTTCTCTCTCCTACTCTCTTCTTGACACCCTTGCAACCGCTCACTCCTCATGGCATTCCTCCTATGTAACTCCCTGCTCAATAGTGGCAGTAAAAGTCCTTGCTTGGGGATACACGATTATGATAATAATAAAAATAATAATAATAATGGATTAAAGTCTGAAACTGAAGGATTTATACTTGCAGCACAAGACCAAAGTCTTTTCACGAGAAACTTTCAGGCAAATATTATGCATAATAATATGGATCCAAAATGCAGGTTTTGTGATAAACACCAAGAAACAATAGACCACCTAATCTCAGGCTGTTCTGTGCTTGCCCCAAACGAATATAAAAATCGCCACGATAGAGTTGGGCAATATTTACATTGGGCAATGTGCAAACATTATGGAAAAGCTGTAAACAAACACTGGTATGAACATCATCCAGCACCGGTTACAGAAATAGAAGATGTAACCATTCTATGGGATTACACCATCTACACAGACAGAAAAATTGAAGCAAACAGGCCAGACATTATTGTTAAAAACCAGAAGGAGAAAACTTGTCTATTAATTGATATGGCTTGTCCAGCGGAATGTAACATAGCAATCAAGGAATTTGAAAAACTGTCAAAATATAAAAACCTGGAAATTGAAATAGAAAAAATGTGGAAATTGAAAACAAGAGTTGTGCCAGTGATAGTAGGTGCACTTGGAATGATAAAAAATGGAACAAAACAACACATTGAAAGAATCCCTGGAAACCACAGCTTAAGAGATATACAAAAATTGTCTTATTAAGTACAGCCCACACACTAAGGAAAACTTTATCTATGTAATGCTGGGGATGATAGGGAAGATAGAAAAACATGAAATGGAGCCATAACAACACGCCACTACCTGCCTTAGGTCTCCCCGCAGACTTGGTTGGTAGTGAGACCAAAGCAGAAATCGAAATATGATGAAAAATGACATAATAATAATAATAATAATAATAATAATAATAATAATAATAATAATAATGATAATAATAATAATACATGCTCTCAGTTCAATTCATTTAATTAATTGAATTAAAGTAGCTTTTGCATTCAGTGTATTTGGCTGTTTGTTGCTATATCGACAACGTTGCTGTTCGTTTACGTTCTCGACTTTTTCAGAAATATACCAATTGCAATAAAGACTTGAGGACGCGGTTTAACAGTTAAAATGGGCATAGCAGTTCCAATACTACTACTACTATGTATCAGTCAGTCAGTTAAGTGTCATTCATAATACAGCGGCGTGTGCTACAATCCGGACTCACTTTAATATGGCATAAAATGACAAGCATATTAAATATATTCATTCTTTTTGGGGTTTTTTTGTTTCAGATTTGTATGACAACAATCTGTTGGATTAAAAACAAATTAAGCAAAATGCCCAGTGAACTCAAGCGCCATACTGCAATTATTGTGGCCCTACTTGTGGCCGCACGCCCAAAGACATTGTTGAGTTTTTTTTATTTTCCAAAATCGACTGTGTACGACATTGCCAAGACCTACAAAGAGTCTGGTGAGGCTGGAGGTTAGTCCCTGACTCCTCAAGGAAAAACACAGAACTCCAATGTTATTATCTCTGAAGAAGGGGACGTCATGCATCCGCACTATTTTGGCAAAGGTCAGAGCGTGACGAAGGCGGTCTACCTGGAATGTTGTGAAGCCATGGATTGTTCAGGTAGCTGCAGGAAAGCCATAACTCTTTCAACAAGACGGAGCTCCTGCACATGCTTCTAATTTGGTCCAGGCTTGGTGTGACGAGAATCTGGACATGTTCTAGTCAAAGGAGTTCTGACACCCTAGTAGCCCAGACCTGAATCCATGCGACTATTACCTATGGAACGTACTTGAGAGACAGTACAACAAACGTGCGCACAATACTGTCGACTCCATGATTACTGTCATCATCAAGGCGGTGGTCAACTTGTCCACGGAGTAGGAGGTTTCGGCCTCGTGTAGAGGTTGTGATTGAAGCTGGAGGGAGCTGGATTGAATAATATGTTATAATGTTATAAAGCAATTTGTCCTGTAAATACTTGTCATTCTGAATAAACACAATTTTTCTTTCAGTATATGTTTTCCGGGTGGTAGTACACACCCGGTACATGCTTGGGCGATCATGTCTTGAAAGAGACATGACTGACTGGACAGAAGATTTTCCCGCAGTAGGTTGTAATTACTTTCTGCAGTAAACTGGTTGCGACCAAAAGCTAAAAACCCAATCTGTCCTGTTATTTAAACTATAGCTGGAGGGAGATGAGAAGGATTAATAGCTTTCCCAATTGCATTTGCGTGTAATGAATGTCAATGAATTCAACTGGAATTCGAACTCGACTCTCCGATTTCTCGTTTCGTGCCAATATCCACTGCTCCACAACACACACTACTATTACTACTACTACAACAACAACTACTATTACTACTACAAATAATAATAATCATAATAAATAAATTGTTTGGTGTAACTTTTCCACTCGATCTGTTTTTTAATCGTTTCACCCGAAGCAAGACGGTACCGCCACTGATGCGTAGGGGGATACATAAGAGTAAAAGTTTAGACAGGAAGAGAGTGAAGAGAAAGACGAACCAGTTACAGAGGGTGTAAGAGAAAGGGCAAGAGAAGAATGTGAGCACAGGTTTGAAGACAGTTGCGAAGGGGTGGGGGAGAAAGGAAAAGAACAAGATATACGGGGTGGTGTAGAAAGGACTGGAGTCAAGTGGACAAGTGATGGGAATTGACATTGCATTTAAATTCCTAGAGGTTGTAGCCGTCAGGAAATCACCTATACAGAAGTGAGCTGCACAGTCGGGCAGTGCGAGAAAAGAAGCTGGAGAATAGAAAATCGATTGCATTTGGTCGATCTAACTGTAAATGGGTGAGAACTTGTGGCCACTTTGGTTGCGAGAGTAAATTCTTGTAGTGGGGGCACCGGTGACCTAATTTCGTTGGAGCAGAAGCCATGAAAATATTTGTAGAAGAGACAGATTGAAGCCATATCCTGTCTGTGAGAAAGTGGCTGGAGTCGAACTACCAGGTCGAGACCTATCACATTACAGATTCTCCTTTGGAGCCTATCATGAACAGGGAGATGAACAGCAGGGGCGCCTGACCAGATATGAAAACAGTATTCTATATGGCAACACTTAGAGAACTGCGCAATTTAAGAAAGTAAAAATGACATTCCTTAACAATATTTCGATAAAAAGTGTGTTTTTTTCAAGTTACGTTTAAAATTTTCATCAAAATATAAACAGATATTAAATTTGCATCAAAGTATAAACAGATATTAAAAAATGTAGACGTCACTTGTCTTGAGAAAAAATGTTTTATACGTAATCAGCGCTATAAAACGAAATGAAGAGAACGTAACATGATGGTGTCGTTTTCATCTTGAAATGATTTGCATTTTCAGAAAATTTTCAGAAATCCAACGGAGAAGCTGTAATGTGATAGTTCTCGACTTGGCAGCTCAGATGCAGTCACTTTCTCACCGGCGCAATGTGGCTTCTCTGTGTCTCTTCTACAAATACTTTCACGGCTTTTGCTCCGATGAACTTAGCTCACTGGTACCCCCTCTATATGAATTTACTCGAGCCACAAGACTAGCAAATAGGCCCCACCCTTTTACTGTGAAACCAATAAAATGTAAACGCAAATTCTACTCAAACAGCTTCTTTTCTCGCACTTTCCGACTGTGGAATTCCCTTCCATTTACTTGCTTTCCCGACAAGATGGTAGATTTATATATATGCAGGATAGATTAAGGCGAAAAGAAAATGCCTCTGAGATCCAGTCACATGACCAGATTTAACTACTTAGCGACTTCAGTGAACAGTCAAGACAGTCAGATGGGAGCAGCGAGACAAAACTACTAAAATATAACAGGAGAAACTTCAAATAAGACCCGGATATAGGTCGCTTCGCACATTGACCTTGTGCTGATTTCTTTTACTTTTTCTTCTCCATTCAAACACATTCATACCAAACAAACGCTCACACATGCATACGTACGTACGCATATACTCTTTCAACAATTACTAGTATGAACATTTTCTACGAACACTTGATACCCTGAACTTTCTCACTGAACATTCATTTCTACGAATTCCTGTTATTCTTTCCTTCTTAATAAATTTCTATTTTAACATAAAAATGTATATTTTTATTCTTAAACTATTTCTCACAATTCCACAAATTCCAATCTTCTGCTACCAACTAACTTTTTCTGATGAAAACCTTCTGATAATTCTGATGATGATAATCCTAAATAAAACTTGTAAGCTATAGGGAGTTCGGTTAAATATCACACAAGGCCGAGTTAAATAAACATTAACCATCTCCCTATATCTACATATCCACCAAAAACAACGTTTAAAGTGATAAAATCATCTGGTTAATAAAAACCGAAATACTTTCTTTAGAAAGAATATATAAGAAGAAAGTTAATATATATATATATATATATATATATATATATATATATATATATATATATATATCGTTAAACTATAGGCAAAGAAGTTTGAGAATGCAACTGTATATTTTAAGAAATGAGACATATGGCATCACCATACGGCTCGACATCTCAGATTAGTTTTTGAAAATCATAAGACTGCAAAGACGGTAAAGTTACTACAAATGATTATTCTTAAAGAGACCAGATGCATTTCCAACTTGTTTTTGCTATATACGTATATGTATTATTTTTTGTGCGTTGTGGTGCAGTGGTTATCGACTCGGAACTAGAAATCAGGGAGCCGAGTTCGAATACTAGTTGAATACTTTGCATTCACTTACGCACTAAATACCCTTTGGAAATGTATTAATCAGTCTCTTCCCTCCAGTTAGGGGTTAAATAACAGAAAATATTGGATTCTATAGCCTTGGCTGGCAACCAGTCTACCGCAGAAAGTAATGGCAACCTACTGCGGGATAAATTTCTGTCCAGTCAGTCATGTCTCGAAAGAGACATGATCGCCCAAGCTTGTATCAGTATGGCACTTAACTGACTGACTGACTGACTGACTGACTATTTGTTTACTGTTCCAACTTGATTTTAAGAAAAACATTTTCATTTAAAGATCCTTTTAAGATACAATTATTATTTTACTGAATTAAACTATGAAATACATATCATTAACTTTTTAAAAAATTATTTAGTCATTCGTTTTACGTTGCTTAACGCACAAGTTTCATGTACTATTTTTGTAGACATAGCGAAATAATGGCCAGTATTTGCAACAGTTACAGAAGACCCAGAAGTTGTCGAAGGCGAAAGCGGATATACACTGCCTCGGCTACACGCAAACGCAGACGCTGGCAAGCGAACATGCTGAAATCTCAAACGCAACTTCCGGCTTCTGAAAGCGGATAGATTCCTCTGAGTCATATGTACACATTGATTGACGCACGCCTCCCCTCTCTGTCAGGGCCCCCACAAACACCCCCATCTGTAATCGGAAATTAGATGACTTCTAGCCTTACCGTGAAAAAAAAATTGGCAAAAAATAAGAAAATAGAAAAACACCTGCTGTTTTTTTTTGTCTATTCTTCTGTGTTCGTTTCCCTGACACACACCTGCTATATCCGACTCCTGATGATTGATTATTCTGAAATATCCACTTTTTTCCCCCTTGCGGGAAGAGAAGATAAAACTGAAAAATAATTACATTAATTTCAAAATGCAACAGAATGAAAAATACAATAGCAATAAAAATTAAATATAAAAATAAACACATTGCCTATATTCTTTAATTACAATAAACTCCGATGCAATTGGCCTTATTTTAAAATACTGGAACAACATGAAGCCGCATTAATAATGTTAATTTTCTTTTGCCTTTAGTAAATTTAAATTATACAACTTTTGTAGAAAATTTTGTCCTTGTTTATGATTTATTTTCCTACTCAGGAACATGAATCAAGTCGGAATATCGTATATCTCTTCTTAACCACTTTCATCCCTACTATATCTAATTAGTTAGGAAACAAGTGACAGCAATGTTTCTTAAGCCGCCAGTAACCTACCCAGTATACTCATCTGATCAGGGCATTCGTGTGTGCACAAATACTATACATTAACTAAGTGTTAATGGAAATTAAATTTTGGGTTGCGTTTTGTGGATTTCGTGATACTCTGTTCTCTTAACATCGAACTACTTTTTATAATACTTTATGTTGTTCATGTTGTGATTAAGGTAGATATTTGTCGTGTTTATATTTGAGATTATTGTTAAACATTGGTCGAAGTTATACTTTGGTCTATATATATTTTTGTGTTTATAATTGTGATTAAGGTAGATATTTGTTGTGTTTATACAGGAAACTATCTTTAAATATTGGTCTGGTTTATACTTGAGACAATATGTAAATATTTTTGCGTTTATAGTTATGATTAAAGGTAGATATTTGTTGTGTTTATACAGGAGACTATCTTTAAATATTAGTCGGGTTTATACATGAGTCTATATGCCAAAACCTTTGCGTTTATACAGGAGACTATAGTTAAATATTAGTCGGGTTTATACCTGTGTCTATATGCCAAAACCTTTGCGTTTATACTTGTGATTAACGGTAGATATTTGTTGTGTTTATACAGGAGACTATCGTTAAATATTAGTCGGGTTTATACATGAGTCTATATGCAAATATTTTTGCGTTCATACTTTTGATTAAAGGTTGATATTTGTTGTGTTTATATAGAAAGCTATCGTTAAACATTAGTCGGGTTTATATTTGAGTCTGTTGTAAATATTTTCGTCTTTATACTTGTGATTGTAGTTGTGTAATCTTGAACTTGATAACGCAAAATAGTTCTTCACAAAAAAGCACTGATTAATTATCTCAAACGCACAAAATTTCTTCCTTAAAAAATGTAGATCAGTAATCTCAAACGCACAAAATTTCCTCCTTAAAAATGTAGATCAGTAATCTCAAACGCACAAAAGTTCCTCTTTGAAAATGTAGATCAGTAATCTCAAACGCACAAAAGTTCCTCCTTGAAAATGTAGATCAGTAATCTCAAACGCACAAAAGTTCCTCCTTAAAAAATGTAGATCAGTAATCTCAAACGCACAAAAGTTCCTAATTGAAAATGTAGATCAGTAATCTCAAACGCACAAAACTTCCTACTTGGAAATGTAGATCAGTAATCTCAAACGCACAAACGTTCCTCCTTGAAAATGTAGATCAGTAATCTCAAACGCACAAAAGGTCCTTTTTAAAAAATGTAGATCAGTAATCTCAAACGCACAAAAGTTCCTAATTGAAAATGTAGATCAGTAATCTCAAACGCACAAAACTTCCTACTTGGAAATGTAGATCAGTAATCTCAAACGCACAAACGTTCCTCCTTAAAAAATGTAGATCAATAATCTCAAACGCACAAAAGTTCCTCCTTGAAAATGTAGATCAGTAATCTCAAACGCACAAAAGTTCCTACTTGAAAATGTAGATCAGTAATCTCAAACGCACAAAAATTCCACCTTGAACATGTAGATCTGTAATCTCAAACGCACAAAATTTCCTCCTTAAAAAAAGTAGATCAGTAATCTCAAACGCAGAAAAGTTCCTCCTTGAAAATGTAGATCAGTAATCTCAAACGCACAAAATTTCCTCCTTAAAAAAATGTAGATTAGTAATCTCAAACTCACAAACGTTCCTCTTTAAAAAATGTAGATCATTAATCTCAAACGCACAAACGTTCCTACTTGAAAATGTAGATCAGTAATCTCAAACGCACAAAAATTCCACCTTGAAAATGTAGATCTGTAATCTCAAACGCACAAAATTTCCTCCTTAAAAAAAGTAGATCAGTAATCTCAAACGCAGAAAAGTTCCTCCTTGAAAATGTAGATCAGTAATCTCAAACGCACAAAATTTCCTCCTTAAAAAAAGGTAGATTAGTAATCTCAAACTCACAAACGTTCCTCTTTAAAAAATGTAGATCATTAATCTCAAACACACACAAGTCTTTTCCAAATAAAGTGTAGATAAGTAATCTCAAACTTGAAAAACGCAGCAAGAGTTCTTTCCAAACAAAGTGTAGAACAGTAATCTCAAACGCACAAAAGCTCTTCCTAAATAAAGTGTAGATTTGTAATCTCAAACTTTAAAAAACGCAGCAATGGTTCTTTCCAAACAAAGTGTAGATCAGTAATCTCAAGTTGCACAAAAGTTCTTCCCAAATAAAGTGTAAGTTAGTAATCTCAAACTTGAAAGACGCAGCAAGAGTTCTTTCCAAACAAAATCTAGATCAGTAATCTTAAACGCACAAAAATTATTCCCTAATAAAGTGTAGATTAGTAATCTTAAACTTGAAAGACGCATCAAGAGTTCTTTACCAACAAAGTATACATCAGCAATTTCAAACTTGAAAACGCAACAAGAGTTCTTCCCAAAGAGAGTGTAGGTAAGTAGTCTAACACAGAAGAAACACTCACTATTTATTTTGCAAAAGAATACAAAATTATGGCACAAGGCCTAAAAGGGGAGGGGGAGAGGTTGGTTCTCGCTTAACTATCCTATACCTAGCTAAACACTATCACGACCCATTCACTCATTACAATTTGCACAGTCACCAAAAGAACCCATCCATCTAAATTTGCGGCATTTTGTCTACATAAAAACAATGGCTTCCCAACGTGATTCTTTTACGCACGGACGTCCATGAGGTAAGTTTTTTTTTCACACTACAGTGATTAAAGGTAGATATTTGTTGTGTTTATACTTGAGACTATTGTTAAAGATTGGTTGGGTCTAAACATGAGTATTTCTTTTGGTAAATATTTTCCTTCTTTATATTGTCTGCGAATTCGCGAGCCTGTGCTAAATTTAGTTTGACCAACTGAAAAAGGAATTGGCTCCGAGCTGAGGAAAAGACCAAGGCAAAAATTAATGAGCCTGTGTGAAAATTTACCTTAACGGTAAAGGAAACGGCTTACAAACTGAGAAGAAGTAACGAACCGATGTCAAGTAGATTTTTGATATAAATAGCAGAAAATTGAATGACCCAGAAAGGACTAAATATAGAGAGAAAGGTAGAGTCCACGAGCCTAAACAACGCTGTTGTCAAATTGCACGCTGTTACATTTTTGGCCTCTAATGAGAGAAGCGGAATACCGAAAGAACTCTATTCAACTCCTAAGCTAAGTACCTTATAATATATCTTTTTATTTATGTTGAATACAATCGTATTACTTTGGTGTGAAAAACGAACTCTCTCAATTTGCTTAAGCATTTTGGAAGATTACTTCGTGTCATATTATTTAATATGAATATTTCTTCTCTTTGACTATTTATCGAATCTACCAACTTTTAATGTTTCATTACTTGTGATGAAATAAGATAATGAGACTCCACATGTGTAAATTTATAAATAAATTCCTTATTTAGATTCGGTAAAAATAACACGTGTTTTTCCTCATCATTATCCCTACACACTTTAGACTAATAATAGATAGTGTTTGTGCTTTCACTTGGGATTATCGATAAACACTGGTCGGGTTTAAACTTGATTCTCTGGTTTAAGAGATTGATCGGGTTTATACCTGTGCCTGCAGATAAACATTTATTTGACCTTACTTTTGTATTTATGATTGAGTCAAAAATTAAACATTGATTGAGTCATACTTTAATCTTTATGTAAACATTGTTAGGTAGTATTTATAATTGTGCCTATGGATAGACATTGCGCATGTTTACTCCATGTGCCTGACTGATTGAGTTTATATATGGGTATACTACTAAAAACATGGTTACTTGGTAGTTTAACCGAGTATATGGTTCGTGTTCCAAGCATGAGGCCCGGGGTTGAATATTACTGTGGTCAATCAGTTCATGTTTTCGGCCTGTGAAAGTGATTTTAGCGTGCAGTAGTTTTGGAAAGGGCCTGAAAAATATCATACTAATGGTTGATCCTGTGATTGAAATTAACTAGAACTATTTGTGAGAAGTGAGATGGTTGTGTTAGCACGAAATGACAAGTCATCGTGACTGAAGGTTTGAGCGTACTCACCTTGTTCAGTCTGCTGATAGAGTCAGATAATGCACTCTTTCTCTCTCTCTCTCTCTCTCTCTCTCTCTCTCTCTCTGTCTGTCTGTCTGCCTCTCTATTAACCCTGAAACTGTAACTAATGTCCGCTTAGCATAGTTGCAGTATAGAACACAGGTAGGCTCTGTGGATGTTGCACAGACACAAATATAATTAGGCAAGTGTACGCAGCAGTGATTGGCTAGCCGACTTGGGAGACATGCATATTCGGATAAAAAGCGTTCAACCATTACAACTAAAATCATGTAGGGCTTACACTTAAGGCTCTAGATAACTATTGCTCGTATTTGTCTATATTTCTGAGATGAGTTAGTATTTACAGTATCATATAAGAATTGTGCTTGTTCCTTCCTCAATAAGTTACTTAGTTTCTCCGTCCGTTAAGCCACTTACTCTTTACACGAGCTTTTCCTTCCCTCCTATATCTCCTCAGGCTTTCTCTCACCTTTGCCAAACGGAAGGGTAGTAAAGAGTGAGAGAGTAGGAGGAGAGAGCTTATAGCATTACCCTAGTAGTAGCAGCTTACGCTGGTGGTTGTAGAATAACTGTGTGTGTATATGTATGTGTACTGTACAATATAGTAAAAATAGGTAGGTTTGTTGTTGTATCCCGCGACTTAATAACGAAATTTCTGATCTCTACACCTTTGGTCATTACTCAGTTCGTCTTTCTGTTTACAATGGACACAGGATCCATGATTTTTCAGCAATAAAAAAAGAACTCTCTTTCAAAATCTCTCACAAAAAAGCTTATTTTGGTTATGGTCTGTGCATACGCCGCTTAATATAATATAAGATTACAGTAAAGTAGCTTCTATGGACATTACTTTTATAGATATTTTGATAAAATTACGCTCTTATTTATCATCCAATACCTTTATGTTTGAAGACATTGCTATCATTTGTAGTATGACAAAGTAAATTTTTCCCAGGAAATCATAATTATCCTTCCGTGGAAATTCCACGGATACCGCTAGTTTACATTATTCGGACTATTGCACGTTTCGGCCGTTGTACGCTCCAGCCTTCTTCAGGTGTTTGGAATTTTGAACCGAACCCTTTATTACAATCACTGGGGTATATCATCCTCATTCCTTACATAAAACCTCTATTTAAACTACCTCTAACCTTGCAAGATACTTGTTCACCACTGTTGTAGCCCGGTATTGAATTCACAGCTGTTAGAGTCAAGTCAGGCATCAACCAACGTGTATATCAATTGGGCAAATTTGTCGTTAACAACGCAAGGAATGAGCATGGTATACCCGAGTGATTGTAATAAATGGTTCGGTTCGAAATTCGTAGCAACTGAAGAAGACCGGGGCGTACAACGACCCAAACGTTGTACTAATGGCATCAAAGATGAGGACAATAGTCCGAATAATGTAAGTACTGTAAATATTGTTCGTGTTAATACCTGAATTTATAGCAAGAGACGTGTTTATACTTGATTCTGCAGGGAAATAATCGATGCGTTTATATTTAAGTCGGGATAAAAGAAAATTTCTATATTATAATTTTAGCTAAATGTAAACATGCGTGTTTAAATTTTGTTTTATAGGTTAATATTGTGTGTCTATTAGGGCCGGTTGATTTTTCACTTTTTAAGAAAATCGATATGGCACTTTAGATGAAAGCTAGAGTCAGATGCGATAAGCACTGACATCAAAGATTAGATTCATAGCTTTTAAAAATTTTTGAGCAGTCAGTCAGGTGAGTGCCATGAGTAATACACGCTTTCACGATCCCGTTTCGAAAGAGAGATGACTGGGCAGAAGATTTCCTCGCAGTAGGTTGTCATTATTTTCTTCAGTAGACTGGTTGCCATCAAGTTTAAAAAGCGAAATCTGTCCTGTTATTTAACCCTTTGCTGTAGAGAGTGGCACTGGATTAATGCCGTCATCAACAACCAATATTAATAAATAAAAAAAGGGGAAAAATATAATATTTAGATAATATTTAGTACTCATAAGTTTTTCCCCCTTTTTAGTTTTTAATATCGGTTGTTGATAATAATTTTTCTTATCAACTTCTTTGTTTTATATTGCTGACGATTAGTTTTCTGATGAAGTGCCAGCCGAAAGCGCCTAAAATTCATTCCCCGTTTTTTTAAACGAGATACTTTTGTATCTATTTTAATAATAAAATATGATCCTTTATATATATATATATATATATATATATATATATATATATATATTATTTTTAAACGAGTTATTTCGCTACCTTGGTTTCTACCATGAGTGGTGTCTTCAGGCGATTTTTAATAAAGTTAAATAATAGAGTAATAATAATAGTTATTAAGAATCGCCTGAAGACACCACACAAGGTAGAAACCAAGGTCGCGAAATAACCCGTTTAAAAATGAAAACATTCAAAGGTTCTACAATATAAATGTGTAGAACACTTTTTAATACAAATGTGTACTGGTCTAACCCTATTAGGACCAAAACCTAAGTAGTAAGCAATTATATATATATATATATATATATATGGTATCCTTTGAGTTTAAATTGGGTAAATACAATAAGGTAGGCCAATATCAAGGAGAAAGAAAACCCTGATTTTAACCCACTCTATTTCTGGTCATTCACGTGCATGAAATGTTTTGTGGGGGGGGGGGTCATCCTGAGGATCCCATCTGGAGTTAGAATGTCAAACATTTAGTAAGAAATCAGTCTGCTAAACTGTGCTTCATTTAATCATCACGGTCTTTAGTGACTGATTCGTCACTCATTTTTTATTAGAAGTAGACGTATCTTGGTGTATCGGAGTACAACAACTCACCCTTCTACTTTTTCAGACATCACCTGTCAGTCGAGACACGTTCACTTGACACCCGCCGATAAAGCGAAATTCTGCCATCTGTTTTTAAATTTTTATTGCTGGGAAGGCTCATTGTTCTCCATATCCTGTTTTGACTAAATTAGGAGGGTGAGAGCCGGGGGAAAAAGTTGTGTAGGGTTGGTCTCTTCAGCCAGACACGGAACGATGGCAAAATACCAAACAAATGTCATTAAAACTGTTAGAAAAGGGCAACTCTTTTATTCACCTTATCCGGTCAGATGATGACAACATGAAACTGAATCGCGTCAATGTCAGATCCCCAAAGATGTACGACTAATAGCAGCAGTATTAGTACAGTCAATATTATTATTATGATTATGATTATTATTATTAATATTAATAATTATATTAACTCTATGGAAAATATGTAAACAAACACTGGTATGAACATCACCCAGCACCGGTTACGAAATAGAAGACGTCACCATTCTATGGGATACACCATCTACACAGACAGAAAAATTGAAGCAAATAGATCGGACATTATTTTTAAAAACCGGAAAGAAAAAACTTGCCTATTAATTGATATGGCTTGTCCAGCGGATTGTAACGTAGCAAGAAAGGAATTTGAAAAACTGTTAAAATATAAACACCTGGAAATTAAAAAAAAAAATGTGGAAATTGAAAATAAGTATCGCACCAATAGTTGGTGTACTTGGAATGATAAAAAATGGAACAAAAAAACAAAAACACATTGATAGAATCCCTGGAAACCCCAACTTAAGAAATGTACAAAAAATGTCTTGTTAAGTAGAGCCCACACACTAAGGAGAACTTTGTCTATGTAACGCTAAGGATGTTAGGGAGATAAGATAAGCATGAAATGGAGCCATAGCAACACACCACGACTTGCCTAAGGTCTTCCTGCAGACTTTGTAGGTCGTGCGACCATAGTAGAAATTTATTTATAATGAAAAATGACACAATAATAATGATAATAGTAATATAAAAATCGTCACGATAGAGTGGGGCAATATTTACATTGGACAATGTGCAAAAACTATGGAAAATATGTAAACAAACACATCACCCATCACCGGTTACAGAAATAGAAGATGTCACAATTCTATTTTTCTGTCTGTATAGATGGTGTACATCTATACAGACAGAAAAATTGAAGCAAATCGGTCGGACATTATTGTTAAAAATCTAAAAGAAAAAACTTGCCTATTAACTGATATGGCTTGTCCAGTGGATTGTAACATAGCAACCAAGAAATTTGAAAAACTGTCAAAATATAAACACCTGGAAATCGAAGGAGAAAAAATATGGAAATTGAAAAAAAGAATCGTTCCAGTGAGAGTGAGTGTACTTGGAATGATAAAAAATGAAACAAAACAACACACACTTTGTCGATGTAACGCTAGGGATGTTAGGGGAAATAGAAAAAACATGAAATAGAGCCATAACGACACACCTCGACCTGCTTTAGGTCGTCCTGCAAACTTGGTAAGTAGTGCGACCATAGCAGAAATCGAAATATGATGAAAAATGACAACAGAATAATAATAATAATCCATTAGTAACTAAAGTAACTAAAGGTTATGTCTGAGCCCATCATTCAGTAAGTTAAGTGCCATACGTGATACACGCTTAGGCGATCATGTCTCGACAGGGCCATGACTGACTGGGTAGAAGATTATCCTGCAGTAGGTTGCCATCGCTTTCTGAAACTAGTTTCCAGCCAAGGCTATAGAACCCAATCTGTTCTGTTATTTAACCCATAACTGGAAGGAATAGGCGGATTAATACCTTTCCCAAGGGTATTTGAGCGTAAGTGAATGCAATGAATTCAGCTGGAATTCGAACTCGGCTCCCCGACTCGTTCCAAGCCGATATCCAATGCACCACAAAGGCACATCCGCACGCTATACAATAAAAAAAACTAAAAAAACACTGAAATTTATTCTGAACCGCAACATCAAGCTGCTAAGATCCGGAAAAACCGAATATTCTATGGGACATGAGAGTAATATATAGTAAGTGGTGAATCAATGCCTAATTTGGGTAGAGTGTGAACCGGGCGATAGTTTAGTCTATATACTCCAAATGAAAAAAAAAAGAAAAAAGAAAAGAATGAAAAGATTGGAAAAGAGAAAGCCGGAAACCACATCCTAAACAGGGAACAAGGGATGAGCCTCTTCACCTGTTCAATAGACGTGGGTGGAGTGTGAACCGGGCGATAGTTTAGTCCATATACTCCAATTAAAAAAAAAATAAAATAAAATAAAAGAATGAAAAGATTGGAAAAGAGAAAGCCTGAAACAACATCCTAAACAGGGAACAACTGAGGAGCCTCTTCACCTGTTCAATAGACGTGGGTGGAGTGTGAACCGGGTGATAGTTTAGTTTATATACTTCAATTGAAAAAAAAAAATAAAAAAGAAAAGAATGAAAAGATTGGAAAAGAGAAAGCCGGAAACTACATGCTAAACAGGGAACAAGGCATGAGCCTTTTAGCCTGTTCAATAATGCTTTTGAGCACACACTGCAACAAATAAGTACAAGCTTATTTGTGTGCGTGTCTGTAAAGAAAAACATTAAATTAAACCGCATATTAAAATAATTCATGTATTAACTTTATAAAAAACAACCTTTTCCTATGCTAAATTATGTCACTTAACACCGTGTGTAATTTCGACATTTGAGTTATCATAAAGAATATTTATGAGTATCGTTTAAAATAAAAAAAAAACCTCCTGTATATAAATAAATGTCGCAAAATAAAATCCTTACATTTGTCTCAGTTCAGTTAGTTATATGTTTTCGCCAAAATAACTCAACCAGAGAATATATGTTTTTCCCTTTACGTTTTAGACCCCGAATGATAGAGTAACTATAAACACGGCCACATGTGATGACTGTGTTCGGAAAATAAGACATTCTTATAATTTTCAATGCATGCATAAAAACAACATACGTATTTAATTAAAAATATCCAAGAATAAATATCTTCCTTGATAATGATTAAAACAAAATCAGTTGAAAGCGCTCGGGTATGAAGAACATTTGGCCAGTTTTTTTTTATACAGTTTGTGTCAGAAAAGAAAAAAAAAACTAGAAAAAAGTAAAATAAAGTAAATAATTTCTATATCTTGTCATTCGTCTTTAACGAACCATGTATAAAAGAGGAATTGCTGCCCAAATACACAAATTGTCTATAACGCGCTAGCATTCACCTTCCATAACCGAGTGACTACAGCTTAGGGGTAGAATTGCCGACTTATGTCAATGCAATCGGGTTTCAACCCTTGCTAGAAGCAATTGGATGTCTAACTGTACTGATCAGCTATAATAATGCGAAACAGAACTGTCTGCGGATATATATATATATAAACAAAAGTGGACATTATCAAGTGAAACACAGATTAATTCTAAATTTTTATATTTACATACGCTCTATGATATTCAGCACTTTTACTCATAACTATCAGTTAAGTGCCATACGTGATACATGCTTTAGGCGATCATGTCTCGACTGGGTAGAAGGTTATATCGGTGTAGGTTGTCATTGCTTTCTTTGGTAGACTGGTTGCCAGCCAAGACTATAGAACCCAATCTGTCCTTTTATTTAACCCATAACTGGATGGAAGAGATGGATTAATATCTTTCCCAATGGTGTTTGTGCGGAAGTGAATGCAAGGGGCTCACAACTATAGCATGCCTTAAAACTATTTATATATTTTATAAGTTTTTAGTATATAAAGATTCCTACTGAAAGGCGTAAGTTTTGCTTTAATATGATTTCTCGAACATTCAGGTGTGTAGTTGAAAATATATAAATATACTTTTTAATAAACAAACGAATGACCAAATAAGATGAAAAGTATTAACTAAAAATAACTTTTGAAATTATGAATATCTATCTATCTATCTATCTATCTATCTATCTATCTATCTATCTATCTATGTGCGTGTGTGTTTTGTATTAAGAGGCAATGTAAAATTTTACATGAAAATAGAAAATGTATTTTATAGCAATGCTATATAATTCTTTGTTAAAAAAATTCAAATGAATATTAAATGTTGAAATAGTTCGTAAAAATGTCAATTCATTTAATTTCTTTTAATAGTTCACATACAAATGTCATCTTTGAAAATATCATACGATCTTTTCATTCCTCCTTTTGCTATCAGTAATCTTTTTTAACGGTCCTCTGTCATCAATAAAACTCTCCATTGTTCAGGACTTTTCTAGCTTCAGTTGCCATTTTAAACACGAACTGTATCCCGCAGAAGAAATTAAATTCTTCAGGTTCCGTATTCCATTTCTTTTGCACAACATGTTATTCCTTTTTTCAAATACTAGCAGTATAGCCCGGCGTTGCTCGGATGTAATGAAAGCTTTAAAACTAATCCATGGTCCTGGAGCTCAGACACTTTGGGCGTTGGCACGAAAGACTAAAAAGCAGTAATTGTTTCCAGTTAAAGCGAAACCGTAAACTGAAAGAAAAATGAATGGATGTAAGTCAAAGTTTGATTTCCTGGTATCGATATCAAATAAGTTATTTTGTCGTAAACTGAATTTTGAAGGCTAAATAAGTCCTTTGAGTAAATAGTATCATGGCTGAGACTAAGAACTACAATTATACCTACTTAAAGCCAAACCAGAAACAAAAACTAAAATAAAAGGGCTGAAAAAACAATACAGACATACAGGCAGATAAACAGACACACTCACAAACATCGATTTTCTGCACTATTGTAAGAACTGCAACCTTGAAACTTCTGAATATCGTTTCTTATGAGTGTATCAAATTTGATTAAAATCGAACCACTCCTTCTATAACCCGACTTTTTCCATTATCGATTTTCGATATTTATCGGCGGCACTCAGCACAAAACCTAGCTAAGAACACTCGCAGACGCTTATAGTAAAACGGAGTAAATTTTCAAGAAAATCGATTCAACCGTTTCGGAGTTAATAGGTAACGGACACACACACACACACACACACACACACACACACACACACACACACACACACACAAAGTTCTATTCATAAATAAGTTTAGATACTTATTTTTAAATTCATTATTTGAGAAAACATCAGTCTTTTTTCTCGTTTTTTTATTCCATATCATATACCAACACAGATTTTTTAATTGTTGACAAAATCTGATATATCTTTGTGATTTGCCGGCATTCTTCTCATATCAACCGAATCTTGTAAAATATCTGCCTTTCATCAACCATAACAAGGCTTTCCTCTTCTCCTTATTTTTTATTCTATTCCTTACGTGTCGTGTCCCGTAAGAAAGATAAGCGGTCATATCTCTCCAGAACTTTCCGCAACAAGGCCCTTGTAAGGCTAATCAATATTCATCACCTTATTATTTCTAACTGCTCATGCCCTGCCTTGGGTATGCATGTTGTGCATTGCCGTGTTTATCAAACTATAGATCCAGATCATTCAGTAGCCCACGAGATCAATAAAATAGATCGGGACAAAAAAGAAAAAAAAATAGGAAAATGAGAGCAAAGTGTAAAATATGAACAGCTCTAAAGAAGGTTTTCTTTTTGGTACGCATAATTCATCGCGGTTTTTCACATAGAGAAGCCCGTTTTCTATCGTATTTTTAAAAAAATAACTATCCCGTTCTTCAATATGGCAGTGAATGCTGGACAATATCATCAAAGCTGAAGGAAAAACTTAAAGCAGCGGAAATGTGGTTATACAGAAGGATGCTGCGGATATCATGGACCAAGCATGTGAGCAATGATAAGGTATTAGAAAGAATGGCAACAAAAAGAAAATTAATTGCAAACATCAGGAAAAGACAACTGAAGTTCCTGGGAAAGGCAATGAGGAAGGAGGACTTGGAGAAGCTGATACTGACAGGCTAGAAAGAGAGAATAGAAGAAAGAGGAAAGCAGCGGATAACATATTTGAAAGGCATGAGAAGATGGATGACAGAACGGGGGTTGTGTGGTGTAACAGGAGAAAGCGTGCTAAGATATTAACTGTTAGCATAGAAGTTACGGTAACATATAGCCAACTTAACTGTAAATATTTAAGATCTCTACGGCAATCTAATACTGCGCTTAAAATCATGAAGTCCCGGTACCAAACTGAAGATCACATCCAAACAATTACCATGAAAAATAATTTAAAACGAAAGAGCACACAGATGCCCTGAGCAAATGAGGGAAGGGAGCCGTCAGATCAGGGCGAATAATATTGCTGTTTTATGTTTGGAACCTATTGAGGATCCCGAGTTATAGAGCAGGGGCACCGGGCCGTATGTGGGAGTAATATTCTAAGCATAGACGAATGATAGACTTTTAGAGATATTAGATAGATCATAGGAAGCGTTCTAACAGAAGACGGAATGTGCGACACTGAGATCCGAAGGCGAATTGGCATGGCAAAAGAAGCATTCCAGAAGTTGAGTAACGTATGAAGAAACGGCAATTTCGCTAGAAACAAAGCGGAGATTACTGGATTGCTATGTGATGTTGGTTCTTCAATATGACAGTGAATGTTGGACAATATCTTCTAAGATGAAGGAAAAATTTGAAGCAGCTAGCATGTGGTTCTACAGAAGGATGCTGCGGATATCATGGACTGAGCATATGAGCAATGACAAGGTTTTACAAAGGATGGAAACGAAAAGGAAATTAATACTGATCATCAAGAAGAGACAACTAAAGTTTCTGGAACATACAATAAGGAAGGAGCGTTTGGAGAACCTGTTACTAACAGGCCAGATAGAGGGAAAAGGAGACAGGAGAAAGCAGTGGATAATATATTTGAAGAACCTGATCAAGTGGATGACGGAAAGAGGGCTGCATGGTGTAACAAGAAAAAGCATGCTAAGAGCCACCAGGGACAGGGAGATGTGGAAAGCCATGATCCTCTACATCCTGAATGGACATGGCACATAAAAGAAGAAGAAGATAGATTCTTGAGAGAAAAATTGTTTTGCCCGAAATAGTGAACCAACTTTCTTAGCTGCTAACCTAGCAATGGATTCAATATAATATTTCCACTTCATGTCTGCTGAAAATATTAGTCTGAAAAGGCGCAACGAGTTAGAATCACCTATTTCACAATTAAATTTTGTGGTAATGCTATTTTTTGGTGCCATATGTATTTTGATAGTGTTGTTTTTGTACCTTTCTGTACGGAATGATATTTTATGATTGTTGAATCTCTATTTGAAATTTCTTTCTTTTGCTCCTATGTAAATTTTTTCGTTTGGGTTATTATTTTTTACGGTAGCTTTATGCATTATGTATTCGGTTATACATTTATAATTATTCGGCAATTGCATTTATTGGTATTATATTGTTGGTTGGTCTTGTTGTCATTAATTTGTTGAGTTTGGTTATAAAATTACCACCAAATTTAAATAACAAATCGTAAAAATAGTACTCTTGCACCGCACAACAGCTATAGCAGAAATTTCAAATTATATTTGGAGAAAAAACTAGCAATAATTAGCTTTAAAGCCAAGGTAAGATATTAACCAACAAAAAAAGCAATATTGGGAAAATGAAAACATTCGAACAAATATTTGAATTGCTACACACATACCACCCACGACAAAGAAACAACACAAAATATAAACCCAAAACTATTACATATATTTATAGACACTCAATCACAACAAATTTAAACGAAGGTAATATAATAAATATCAGGCAAAAGAAAAAAATATGACATAAATAAATACACACAAGAACACAAACACTTGTGACCTTTTCCTTTGGTAAGGAAAAGATCAACCCAACCCCATAAAACAAGTCAACCAAAATGAAAAGAAATCTACTCATTTAATCGGATACCCATTCACTCAAGCTAAAAGGAAGTTAACACCATGAAAAGCAATAAAAAGAAATCAACCCCCTAAAAATATTCCAGCACAACAAAATCAATCAAAAGCAACCATCTTTAGAAACAACCACATACAAAAATATCAAATAACACCAAGCTCTATATAAATAAAAAGACCGGAACACAACAGCAAGTTGAAAAAATATCCCAACGTGTGAGGATATTATAGTGGTATCTTCACGAAACTTTGAAGTCGTCATGACTCTGCTGAGTTAAGTGACAAACTTTTCTACATTAATCATATATATATATATATATATATATATATATATATATATATATATGAAGAAATTCTTAGTAGTACAAAACTTAATAATAGCTAGGAATAAGCGTAAAATCATGACATTTTTAATAAAAACTAAAAAAAATATATATATATATATATAAACAATAAAAGAACCGTTTTCGTTCCAGCGCTTATCAAGTTTTATTCTGAAAATGGTAAGCATGTGCATTAAAAAATAATAACGAGGACGAGAAAAAAATAGTGCAAGAAGAACTAGAGTCCACTAATATTCAAACCTAGCAAGCAGTCTCTCTGTTTGCATAGAGAAGGTTTGCGGAATTTAATGTAGAATGACTCTAGCAACTTTAGAAGATATAAAGAGTGGGACCGTGAAACTGTCCACACTCAATCCACATAAATAATTCCTGCTATTAATAACGACCCGGATGTGTTAACAAGTTTGCTACTACTAGCAGCAGGATTCAAAATTCTAGTGGGTGTATGTTATTTAATTCTAAAATCCAAACGGTGAGACGTCCTCTGAATTAACATGATGAGTAGGGAGAGAATTTTTACAGGTGGAAGAAGAAATAGGTTGAGGACTAAATAAGGCACGAACATTAGGAGAAAAATAACCCGCCTAACTAAAGTCTCACACTCGGAACCAATAAAGGGAAGACGCAAATATACTGGACATTTTTATCAGTATGCGGCTTAGCAAAAATGTCATTCCGAAGGCGAATTGGCATGGCAAAGGACGCGTTCCAGAAGATGAGCAAAATACTAACACACAGGAAGATCTCAATAGAAACGAAGAAAAGAGTGCTAGACTGCTACGTGATGTCAGTTCTTCAGTACGGCTGTGAATGCTGGAGAATATCATCGAAAATGAGGAAAAAACTGGAAGCGGCCGAAATGTTGTTCTACAGAAGGATGCTACGGATATCGTGGACTGAGCATACAAGCAACGACGAAGTGTTAGAAAGAATGGCAACAAAAAGGAAATTGATGCTGAGCATCAGGAAGAGACAACTGAAGTTCCTGGGACATGCAATGAGGAAGGGGAGCCTGGAGAACCTGATACTGACTGGTCAGATAGAAGGAAGGAGAGACAGAGGAAGGCAGCGGATAACATATCTGCAGAGTCTGATCAGGTGGATGACGAAACGGGGGTTGCCAGGAGCAACAGGAGCAAACATACTAAGAGCCACAAGGGATAGGGAGACGTGGAGATCCATGATCGCCTACGTCCTGAAGGGACAGGGCACATAGAAGAAGAAGAATATACGATTATTCCGAGATAATATATATATATATATATATATATATATAGTAATCCGCAGACAGATATGCTTCACAGTATCACAGTTCATCAGTACGGTTAAACTCCGATTGCTTTTTAACCCAGGATTGAAAGCCGACCGAATTGGCCTCAGTCGACGATTCTACGTCTGAGCTATGGGACGCTCGGTCGACGAAGGCAGCCTTTTTAGCGCGTGTATTATCAGTATACACACGTCTCATAGCTGAGAGTGTTCTAATTCATTGCTGAATGAACGATGCGTATTTGCTGGAGTAGCTACTGTTTTCCAAAGTCAATTCTATATATATATTCCATATATATATATATATATATATATATAGTCTCTTATATATATCTATATATATATAAACATTTATATTTTCCATATATATATTGACCAAAAACTAACTAAATATAATATTTTATATATATATATATATATATATATATATATATATAAAATATTTTCCATATATATATTGATAAAAACTAACTAAATATAATATTTTATATATATATATATATATATATAAAATATTATATTTAGTTAGTTTTTGGTCAATATATATATGGAAAATATAAATTTATATAAATATATATTTTTTATTTTATTTTATTTTATTATTTATTTATTTTTTAATTTCTTTGCAATCTATTTAAAAAGGAAAAGTAGACTAATTTTTCTCCAGTTTCTGAAAGGTTTTTTCTGTTGCTGAGCTGATGTGTCGTCCCCCGTGGGGATCTTCATATCGAAATGGCCATTCAACATCTTTGAATTAATCCTTTTTTAATATATATTTGCTCTGTAATATTTTATTACATGGAGCTCTCTTCCTGTATCATTTTTTAATATTAAAATAAATTTTTAATATTAATTAGGATCGGGTTTTTTCTTTTGGAATTTACCTTCCTGCTTTTTTCCCTTGGATTGAAGTATCTGAATTAAAATATATATATATATATATATATATATATGTGTGTGTGTGTGTGTGTGTGTGTGTGTGTGTGTGTGTGTGTGTTGTATATTTGGGTAGCAATCTCTATTTTATGCAGGTTTAATTATAAATGAGAGTAAAGGTGTGATTAAGTTTTTTTATGTAATTTTTCATGTGATATTACGATTTCTTTCTTTCGAGGACATAAATTCTTTAAAGATTTTCCAAATATTATGTTTATCAGAGCGCTTTCGGCTATACATTTAGCCGTTTTTGAGGATGAATGTTATTTTACGTGTAACAAAATGTATGTGGTGTTATGTATGATGTGGAATAGTAGTATGTATTATGTATCGAACACGGTAAGCATGTTGTTAGCGTGTTCGTAGTTGATTCTATTGAGGGTTGGGTTTTTTGTTTTTATTTTTATTAATAAGGTCTCCATTATTTTCAGTCTTCTTTTGCATGTGTATGATGCTATGGCATTAGTGTTGTCAACAAGTATCTTACGGATAGGGTTTAATAGGTCACCATGTGTGTTTAAATGAGATCAAATTGCGCTCTGTTGAGAATGATGTAGCGTCAGTCTTCGAGTTAGTTTTGTAATGGTATGGCCGATATAATTATTTACGAATTTAGGATCAAGAACACAGTTCTTCAAAAGACATGTGAATTCGTAAATAATGTTTCTGGCTTTCATGACATCAGTCTTTCTCTCTCAACGGCCCAGCTGAAAACTATCATTTCTCGTCTAGCATTCTGTCATAGCTTCTGCATGATTGCAAGAATTGTAACAATTTTTGTGCCTTCTCAAATATGATCTTTTTATTCAATCCTATGTATGAATTCTGACCAATTGGGATTTGTTTATAATATACCCTGTGATGTCAAATCATAATTTTGTAATGACTGAAATGGAAATGAGGGTGGAGATGTCATAAATTCATCTTGCTATCTGAAATTTGAATCTTGCGGGTTAAATGATGTTCTTGATGAGGTTAGCTGTTTTAAATTTAGTGTACTAGATATTTACAAAAGTATCTATTCTGTTTCGACACTACTCGGGTCTTATCAAGTGATGCTGCTGATTTCAAGTATTACTATAACATGTATTATGTTATAAATTCTAAATTAATATTATCCACTCTACTTAGTTTTGATCAGAATTTAAGAATAGTGTGTTTTGGATACGGAATTTTATTCCATCCGCACGTACCCTATATATATATATATATATATATATATTGCATTTGTAAACGAGTTATTACGCGACCTAGGTTTCTACCATGAGTGATGACTTCAGGCTATTTGCAATGACTGATTTTACCGTTTTCTTTAAGGACGCTTACGTAACGTTTTTGTTTTTTTGAACGCGCAATTTTTAAAATTACAAGGAATTATGGCGTTTTCATCCATGCTTGCATGGTAGAAACCTACTTCGCCTAATAACTCGTTTACAAATGGAATATATATATATATATATATATATATATATATATATTATAAACATGATATATGTTAATAATTTTATAATATTTATCGAACATCTGACACGGAACACGTTCTTTGATGCGGAACAAGAGAGACAATTAGGGTAATATTAAAGAATATTCATTCATTAAATCACTTTCTAATTAAATTAGATTACTTTATTAATATTTTAGAACCAAAAAAGTGTTTATATACTAAAACTAGTTTTAAAACTTTCAAATACACAGAATTGTTTTGAAAAAAAAACAAAAAAAACAAGTCATACACATAATAATCATTAAAAAACATAAATTTCACTCAAAAAGGAAATCTTTCTTAACTGGTGTTTTAAAAATTTTAATCACCCTAAGTCTATTATTTATCTTATTAAATAATCAGTATGATAAATTCTTGTTTTTGCATTTATTACAAAATTTTCTTTGGCAGTAAATCCATCTGTAACATATGAAATCTGTGTCTGTATGTAATCGAAAATTGGGGAAAACACGGCATTATATATGTTTTTTTAATCATTTCACCTCAAGCAAGATGGGGATACACTAGTAAGCAGGTGAATTCAGAGAGTGAAAGTGAAAGAAAAGAATGGGTATGAGGGTACTGAGGAAATGGTAAAAGATGAACTGGATTCAAGAAAACAAAAGACAGTGATTGATGCTGCTTTTAAATTTTTAAAGAATGTAGTCATAAGGAAAGAAAGTAAACGGAAGTAATTTTTTCAGTCGGGAAGTGCGAGAAAAAAACAACAACTTTGGAATAGAAGTGGACGATACATTTAAATATTTCAACGGTAAAAGGGTGGATGCTGAAGGCCAATTTAGGAGCCCGCTTAAATTCACGTAGTTTGGGGCACCAGGAAAAAAAAGTTTGTCAGAGCAGTTGCTATGAAAATATTTGTAAAAAATGCAGAGGGAAGCCACTTATCATAAACAATCCGCTGATAAGCTACGCATACATTAAAAAGGCGATGTAATGTAAACATATCTCGAGTCGATTCTACTGGAAGCCGTTTTATGTATAGTTTTTGTTTTACGTGATCAATTCGTATGGAGAAGCCATTTTTATTCATTTTTCACTTCAGTTTTACGACATTAGGTTCAATCCAAGCGCATTTATTTTCTGAGGAAATGTCTTTAATGCTACTTAAAGGGAGGCATTAACTGGTACATACAATAACAAAAGACTTAAATTCGGCATAGAGAAAATTACAGAAATAATAAATGAAATTTATAATAGTAGTGAAATACCAGACAACCGACTTTCAAAGCACTACCTAAACCAGAAAACCGAATTCACAAAGAGCAGCCCATAATTTGAAATACAGGTGAGGATTACTAAAATCAAGCAGGTACAAAAATTTAAATACCTTGGAAGTGTTATAACAGAAGACTAAAAGTGCGACACAGAGATCTGAAGGTGAGCTGGCATGACGAAGGACACGTTCCAGATGCTGAGTAAAGTATTAAGAGACAAGAAACTTTCACTGTAAACAAAGAAGAGAGTACTAAATTGTCATGTGATGTCAGTTCTTCAATATGGCAGTGAATATCATCAAAGATGAAGGAAAAACTTGAAGGAATTGAAATGTGGTTCTACAGAAGGATGCTGCGGATATCATGGACTGAGCATGTGAGCAATGATAAGGTTCTGGAAAGGATGGAAACGTAAAGGAAATTAATACCGTGCATCGGAAAAAGACAGCTAAAGTTCCTAGGACATGCAGTAAGGAAGGAGGGCTTGGAGAACCGGATACTAACAGGCCAGATAGAGGGAAAAAGAGACAGGGAAAAGTAGCGGATAACATATTTGAATGGCTTGAGCAGGCGGATAACAGAACGGGGGTCAAGTGGTGTAACAGGAAAAAGTGTGCTAAGGGCCACCAGGAATTGGGTTACGCGGAGGGCTATGATCGCCTACGTTCTGAAAGGACATGGCACGTATAAGAATAAGAAGCATTAACTATTATCAGAAAGGCATTAACAGCTTAATGCAAGAAGAAATACCTTAACTGCTAATTACTATAAAAAAAAGCATTAATTGTTAAATACAATAAAAAAAATAACTGTTAACTATTATCAGAAAGGCATTAACTGTTAAATACAATTAGAACGACCTTAACTGCTAACTAATATAAGGAAGGTATTAACTGTTAAATACTTTAAGCAAGCAATTAACTGTTAAATGTTATCACAAAGGAATTAACTGCTTAATACAAGAAGAAAGTGCTAATTACTATAAGAAATGAATTAAGAATTAACTGTTGTTAAATTTTTATATATCTTCTTATCTACATCAGTGGTTTCTTCAGTAGCAAGATGAAACTAGAAATGTACATTTTACTAAAATTCACTTTTAATTAATATAAACCAATAGGAAATAAATAAAGGAAATATTTTACAAAAATATATTAAAGTACATCATCCTTCCCATTATTTGGAATGTTATTCTCTTAACCTGGGAAACGCCTGATAGCCCTCAGTATATATATATATATATATATATATATATATATATATATATACTATAGTCAACCGTATTACAGCTCATCAGTACGGCTTAGATTCCGGTCGCTTCCTAACTCAGGATCGAAAGAAACCCGACCAAATTAGCGTAAGTCGGCGATTCTACCCCTAGGCCACGAGCGTCCAGTAGAAGAAGGCAGGCTTTTCAGCTCGTATAAACACGCCCAATAGCTAGAGTGCTCCAGTTCATTATCGAATGAGCGGTGCGTAAATGCCGGAGTAGCTACTGTTTACAAAGTCTACCACTCTTCCAGAGTGCTCAATCAGGGTGTGAGAGCATAAATACTATAGTCATCCGTAGACAGATCTGTTTCGCTGTATTACAGCTCATTAGTACGGCTTAGACATTAGTCGCTTCCTCGCCCAGGATCAAAACCCGACCGAATTAGCGTCAGTCGACGATTCTACCCCTAGGCCACGATATATATATATATATATATATATATATATATATATATATATATATAAACTCATTACGTCATTTACAGTGGTTATAAATCATAATTCATTTCTATAAAATAAATTAGCTCCTTTTATCAGTCCACACTATCGGGAAAATATTTGTACCGAATGGAAACAATATAGTCTGATCTGATGAAATGAGCTAATTTAGCTCATAGAAAGAAATTATAATTTATAACCATTCAAAATGATGTGCTGAGTTTTCCTTTATGAATATGATAATGCTCTAAATTTTATATATTGAGCTATATATACAAATCTAACAATATTTTATATTTAGTAAATCTTGTAAAATTAAACTCGCCATCCACGGATTTACATCATTACCGCTCTCTCTCTCTCTCTCTCTCTATATATATATATATATATATATATATAGCTGTGCTACACATACACACACACTCACACAAACACACACACACACACACATACACACACACACACATATATATAAATTTATGTAATTTTTCAAAATTCAAAAATGTTGAATGAACATTTCAACATGAAATCTCTCAGAGAGAATTCACGTCTCCTCAGCAGACAGTTCTGTATCAAAATGTTTTGATATAGGAGACGTGAATTCTCTCTTAGAGATTTCCTGTTGAAATGTTCATTCAACCTTTTTGAATTTTGAAAAAGTACTTTAATTTATATTGGCTTTGTAATTTTAAGTACATTGAGCTCTCCTCCTGTATTATTTTTTAATATTAAAATAATATTTCAATATTAACTAGGAACAAACGCTTGGAATGTACCTTCTTGCTTTTTCCATTTCGGATTAAAGAAAAAAATATATATATATATTGACAGCCATCAGGCGTTGTTAAGGGAAAGATAATATATATTTTACATATATGGATTGTTTTTTATTCATGGATTCTTTTTGTAAATGTGCGCGTTTTGGTGTATGTGTAGTTTTAATCTTTGTGATATTTCCGGTATCATCGTTACATTTTAATGCTAAGCTGTTTATTTTCTACCCTTCACCTAACGTGACATCACTAGAAGAAAATTTCTTTCAGAGCTAAACCTTTCTCTTTGAATACTCGGAATTAAAATAAACTATTTGATATTTAACGTTCTGAGAAGAAGGGAACCCCCGCCTGTCGAAATAAATCAGGGGTTGTATTGGCTTTAAGTATTTGATGTGTTTTCTTTTCTGTAAATCATATTGCACTGGATAATATCTACCAAGCTCTGTATTTTATCGCATTATTATTTTATATTAATTAGATATATATTTTAGATATCGTTTCCTTTTTACGGATATGACATAATTTCCTATATATGTATGTATATACACACTCATATCTATCTATCTATCTATCTATCTATCTATCTATATATATATATATATATATATATATATATATATATTATACCAATCTGAAGCCAATTCGGTCGGGTTTCAATCCTGGGTTAAGAAGCTGTCGGAGTCTAATCGTACTGATGAGGTGTGATACAGCGAAATATCTCTCTGCGGATGACTATTTACGCTCTCACACCCTGATTGAGCACTCTGGAAGAATGGTAGACTTTGAAAAACAGTAGCTACTCTAGCATCTACGCATCGTTCATTAAGCAATGAATTAGAACACCCCCTGCTATTTAGCGTGTATAATGATAATATAAACGCTAAAAAGTCTACCATCTTCTACCGAGCACCCATAGCTCAGAGGTAGAATGGCCGACTGATGCCAATTCGATCGGGTTTCAATCCTGGGTTAAAAAAAGCAATTGTAGTCTAACCGTACTGATGAGCTGTGATACAGGCGATTTTAACAGTCTAGATTCAAATTTAATTGCAGGTTGCAACTATGTCACGTTACGAAGAATCAGGTCCGAAACTCCTGCGTAAAACAGATCAAAATTAGCGGGTAGGGTAATTCAAGAGCCGACAAGTTTGTGAAAGGAATGTTGCCAAAAGCTTGTTTTATATGCAAATGTTAGTTGTCGCGGCGGGAGGACAGAAAAAAATCATTTTCAAAACCTCTCTTTTATTACTGAATTATACTAATTCTTTTAAATATTAACTGTCGAAATATCTAATGAATATGGCCTAATCCGGGATCAAATATAAAGAAAGCATATTTCAAAATATCAAAAACTCAATCGAACATTTTCTTACCCCCACAGATAAAGAGGGATCAGTATCTTTCACAATGGAATTTGCGCGTAAGTGAAAGCAAGGAATTCAACTGGTATTCGAAAACGGTTCCTCGATTTCTCGTTTCAGACCGATATCCACTGCACCACAACGCATATTACAGTTAATAGTGTTTTGTTTTTGTTTAGGGTTGACTATTTGCACATAGTTTGGATCCTAACAAGATCTACCATCGCAGGTCATGGGAGGCCTGTGTACCACAGCAATTATTAAGTGGTTCCATGCTCTTCTAAACCTCAAATCTTCCAATCAGAGAGCTTACTGCCCGATGTAGTTTGTCGTCATACCCAATTTGTGCCATTTACGCTTACGGACTGTGACAGACATTCTGCAAAAAATAGTCTTACTCATTTAGTTTATTATAAAAGACTGATTTAAAGGGCAGCCAAAAAAGACAAATACAGGTGGGGGATACTAAAATCAAGCAGGTACAAACATTTAAATACGTGGGAAGTGTTCTAACTGAAGACGGAAAGTGCGACACAGAGATCCAAAGGCGAATTGGCATGGCGAAAGACGCGTTCCAGAATCTGAGTAAAGTATTAAGACACATTAAACTTTCATTAGAAGCAAAGAAGAGAGTACTAGATTGCTATGTAATGTATTTTCTTCAATATGACAGTGTGTATTGGGCAATATCATAGAAGCTGAAGGAAAAACTTGAAGCAACTGAAATGTGGTTCTACAGAAGGATGCTGAGGATATCATGGATTGAGCATTTAAGTAATGATGAGGTGTTGGAAAGAATAGAAACGAAAAGGAAATAAATATTGTGTATCAGGAAAAGACAACTAAATTTCCTGGGACATGCAATAAGCAAGGAGGGCTTGGAGAACCTGATACTAACAGGAATAAGAGATAGGGGAAAGTAGCGGATAACTTATTTCTCGGGCCTGAGCAGGTGGATGACAGAACGGTGGTTTCATGATTTTACAGGATAAAGTGTTCTAAGAGCCACCTGGAATAGGGAGACGTCGAGAGAGATGATCGCCTACGTTCTGAAAGGACAAGGCACAAAGAAGAAGAAGAAGAAGATTTTTTTTTTTTTTTTACATCTGATGCCCCTATACATGAACATTGACTTAGTGAGAAGTAAACATGGCAGGGATCTTCACAAAAATAAAGAAGTCGGACAGACAATTAACCAAGAGAAATGATGTCCAATGAGTGATAATTTTGGTCATGTGACCATGATTTGCAAAGCGACGTATCAACCCTTCTCATCGCAACTGTAATAAAATATCTGGGATAGCCAGGATCGCAAATGTTACAACGACGTGTCCTCCTGCAAGAGACATCGCTACGCATTGCTGCTATCGTGCCTCGCACAGATTTTTTATTTTATTTTATGTTTTTGTCTTCATTTGAAGTGGGGGCCGGATTAGTCGCCGACCGCCAACAACGAACAATACTCGACAGTGCGACAATGCGTACTCATTTATCTATTAACTAGCAGTATAACCCGGCGTTGCTCGGGTGTAATGAAAGCTTTAAAACTAATCCATGGTCCTGGAGCTCAGACTCTT
>JBBBDQ010002482.1:160000-187500 GCA_037127315.1 Ascarosepion bandense | reverse complement strand
AAGCCGCATTCACCCAAGTCGGGTTGAGCCGGTTTCCTCCCCGACGGAGAAAGTCTCATTGGGATTTGTTTAAGGGCAGGGTCCTAAGTCCTACTCTTTTATTTAACCCATAACTGGAGGGAAGGGGCGGATTAATACCTTTCCCAAAGGTACTAGCGCGTAAGTGAATGCAGGGCATTCAACAGGAATTCGAACTCGGCTTCTCTTTCCAAGCCGATATCCACTGCACCACAACGCATCAATAAACGCTTACAGCACCTGATATTCCCAAGCGGTCACCCATCTAAGTACTGATCAGGCTCAGTGTTGCTTAACTTCGGTGATCAAACGAAAACCGCTGTATTCAACGTGATATGACCGTAATCAACATTATTAATACTATACTCTATTTATTTATGCACTGCAGAGGAGACCACGATTGTAAATCAAGTCACAAAGAGACCCGTTTTAAAGCGTAATATTTTAATAACAATAATAAACTAAACTTATTTATAAATGGAACTTTGTCTCTGTGTGTCAGTGTGTGTGTGTGTGTGTGTCTGTGTGTGTGAGTCCGTTACCTATAGACTCCGAAACGGTTGAACCGATTTTCTTGAAAATTTACTCAGTTTTACTATAAGCGTCTGCGAGTGTTCTTAGCTAGGTTTTGTGCTGAGGTGCCGCCGATAAATATCGAAAATCGATAATGGAAAAAGTCTGGTTATAGAAGGAGTGATTCGATTTTAATCAAATTTGATACACTCATAAAAAACGATATTCAGAAGTTTCAAAGTTGCAGTTCTTACAATAGTGCAGAAAATCGATAATATATATATATATATAAAAGGCAGGATGTTTGTGTGTGTGTGTCTGTTTATCTGCCTGTATGTCTGTACTGTTTTTTTCAGCCGTTTTATTTTAGTTTTTGTTTCGGGTTTGACTTTAAGTAGGTATAATTGTAGTTCTTAGTCTCAGCCATGATACCATTTACTCAGAGGACTTATTTAGCCTTCAAAATTCAGTTTACGACGAAAAAAACTTATTTGATATCGATACCAGGAAATCAAAATTTGACTTACATCCATTCATTTTTCTTTCAGTCTACGGTTTCGCTTTAACTGGAAACAACTATTGCTTTTTAGTCTTTCGTGCCAACGTCCAAAGAGTCTGAGCTCCAGGATCATGGATTAGATTTAAAGCTTTCATTACACCCGAGCAACGCCGGGTTATACTGCTAGTATAAAATAAAAGTGGTCAGAATTCATTTAGACTTTGTTTTTGATCCAACATTTTATATCTTCAAACGTTTTTTGAAATTTTGATTATTTTTATTGTTGTTGTTTTACGTCGTGAACAATAAAAAGAGCCAATTTTGTTTGTTAAGATTTCTCGTACATGCAGGACGAAAGACGTATGATACATAATGTTTATGATAGGAAAAGCATCGAAATGAAAACTTTTATCTCGCTAAAATATTTGATTTTTATAAGATAAAAAAATAATAAAATTGAAACATGTAAGATTAATAAAGGTTTTCTATTTGTTCTCTATTCTATCATTTTGTCGGATTCCGATACTTGTGTATTTTATAGGTTTCACCGATAGAAATTTTAGTTGATTAGGCTCTATAAAGGTGTTTCGAGGGCAGTTTGTTTGTTGGGACACATTATATATATATAAGAAAAATTAAGGCTGACACGTTATTTCATGGTAAATCAGAAGTATGGTACTATTTCAGGCGAACCATCATCAGATTCTGTCTTTATTTTACATAGGATTTTATAAAAATTTGTGTAACATCCTTTGTAAAATAAAGACGGAAACTGATGATGGTTCGACTGAAATAGGCCCATACTTCCGATTTACCATGAAATAACGTGTCTGCCTTAATTTTTCTTTTATTTGCTCTTTATGTATTTATATGCATATATGTTTAGAGCTATCTTAGAAAGTTATCCGACCACTGTATGTACAGGATACTCTTTTGGATTATTCTATACCCACGCTGCATGCTGATATATATATATATATATATATATATATATATATGATAAATAACAAATAGGAAATATCTCTGATATGTTTCAATTTTATAAAAAGAAAATTTACTGTGGCTGATAAACGTTTACTATTTCCGCATAAGGTTCATGCGAGTCTACAAATAAAAGCAATCTTTCTCGGTTCTATCCTATCTTATCCTATTATATATATATATATATATATATATATATATATATATATATATATGTGTGTGTGTGTGTGTGTGTGTGTGTGTGTGTGTGTGTGTGTGTGAGAATATGATAATACTGCACAATAACATGTGCATCAAATGAACTTTTCTGGTGTCCAGTTTTTGTGTCCTCTTCCGCATGCTAGTCTCTTCTTATTGGATGGCCAAAGATTTCCTGGCTGCCTTGTAATATTTTGGAAATAATTTTTCACAAAAGAATCATTTCTCTCTTCATTTAGAATCATCCACTTGGCAATAAATACTAAAATAGTATGAAATACATGTTTTTTTTTTAAAACTGGCGTAGCCTAATAATTATGGCTGATACTGTACATGCTTTTCTTTGTACTGTTGCTTTCCAGTTGTCTTAATCAATTTCTTGGTGTTAAGATGAAGTTTATCAAGGAGGTCTCTGCAGCTTTTGTTAACCCAAGTAGTTTTGATGATTTCCAGGACCATCTTCAGTGTTAAATTGCAAAAGCAAACTTATTGTAACTGTGATAAAATCTGTGAACCTTCTCTGTTATAGTTGTTTTGTGAATTAAAGTTTTATCCGTTACAGAGTTGGAATTTCGGGTAAAACAAGCGTTTGAATATAAAGTAGCAGAGTGGAAATGAGTAGAAATGTAAAATTATATTTAATCTAAAAGGTCGAAATTTTAAGTTTTGTTTAACGGCATATCAACCTCGGGGGGTGTTTATGTAATGCAAATATAGGTGGAGATTTATGGTATGTTTTTAAATATTCGGTTATAGAGAGAAGGTTGATTTTGTCAGATTTTGATGAACAATTTGTTTATATGTTTATTTTAGATAACTGAAGATGTCTTCTAGTTTTGTATTCAAAAATGTATGACTGGTAATAAATTTTTCATTCAAAAATGTATAACAGCAACATTTTTTTTTTAAAATGTATTGTTGGTTATATTTTTCCTTTAAAGTTGTATATTTTTTATTCTTTTATTGTATTTTGACCGCAGTTTGGGAGTTAACAATTTGCCCATAGCTTGGACCCTAACAGATGCTACGTTCTTCAGGTCAGAGTAGACCTGGGAACAACAGCAATTAAGTGGTGGTTCCATGCTCCTAACAACCTCCCAATCAGAGGCCTATCTGCCGGATGCAGTTTACCGTCATACCCAGGACAAAAAAGATCGAAAGTATCTCGGTTAGAAAAAAGAAAAAAAAAACTACGTGCATTCCTTGAGAAAATTTAAAAAAAAAACCATTAGACAACAGAAAATTGAAAACACTAATATTAAAATAAACAGATATATGTCCATATTATTGAATGAAACGTTTGAATGAATAATTCAGTTAAGTCCCATTCATAATATACATTTAGGTGATCAAGTCTCTTTCAGTCTATGACTGAATAGGCAGAATATTATCCTGTCTGAGGTTGCCATTTCTTTCTTTGGTAGGCTGGTCGCCAACCTAGGCTATAAAACCCAATCATTCCTGGTATTTAATTATTTTATCCAAATCATTCAGATAAGTGTCACACGTGATACACGTTTTGGCGATCATGTCTCTTTTGACACATGACTGATTAGGCAGAAGTTTTTTTTCCCCCGCAGTAGGTTGCTATTTCTTTCTGCAATAGACTTGTTAACATCCAGTGCTATAGAAGCCGGTCTGCCCTGATACTTATCCTATTACTGGAGGGCGAATAGATTAATACTTTTCCCAGGGGTACTGGCACGTGAGTGAATACAACGAATACAACTAGAATTCGAACTTGGGTTTCCTATTTCTCCTTCTGAACCGATATTCATTACACGCACCTAAACCCACCTTTATATATATATATATATATATATATATATGGTTTCATTAAAAGTGGAAGTCAAGTTATTATCATTATTTTTTTTCTATAATTTCTCATGTGTTCCTATATTTTTTCTTTTCGGAATTAAAATAATGTAATAATTATACAAAGCTTTTGTACGAACCAACATAAAAAGGATAAATCCTACACCTAATAACATCAATTATGAACACGGTCACAATATGCTTGCTGTGTTCGGAACTTAACATGCACAAGACTCTATATGCATAAATTTCCTCATGTTTATTTATAAGTAAAAGAAAATTAATTCTTGATAATGGCTACAAGTAAAAGAGGCAGCGCTCAAAAAGACAAAAAACTTTGGACAATTTTTATATAATTTGAGTTCCGAAAAGAAAAACATTATATAAACACATGAAAAATTATATAAAAAAACTTAATGATAATACATTCTGTCGTTTTTTAGGAAACCTGTATAAAAGAGAGAAAGTTTGCCAAGAACACAATATATATATATATATATATATATATTGAGGGTTTAATTATTTATTTTCTGTTCATAATAATGTTAGACCAGTGCACATTTGCATTTAAAAGTGTTCACTATGAAAAAGAGTTCTAGAATTAATTTTCTTTTACTGACAAATTAACATGTGGAAATTTATGCATATAGAGTCTTGTGTATGTTAAGTTCCAAACACAGCAAGCACATTGTTATTGTGTTCATAATTGATGTTTTTAAGTGTAGGATTTCTCATTTTTATGTTGGTTTGTACAATAATTACATTATTATTGTAGAACTTTTGAATATTTTCCATTTGCAAACGAGTTATTACGTCACCTTGTTTCTACCATGAGTGGTGTCTTCACGTGATTTGCAATAATCGCGATTTGCAATTATTGCAAATCGCCTGAAGACACGACCTAGATCGCGTAATAACTCGTTTACAAATGAAATATATATATATATATAAGTGTGCGCCTCTGTGTGTGTGTGTGTGTGTGTGTGTGTGTGTGTGTGTGTACGTTCGTATAAATAATAACAAAAGAATCATTCTATTTTCATTTAGAATTATTCACTTGGCAATAAATACTAAAACATAGTATGAAATACATGTTTTTGTTTAAAACTGGCGTTAGCCTAATAATTATGGCTGGTACTGTACATGCTTTTCTTTGTACTGATCCTTCCCAGTTGTCTTAATCAATTTCTTGGTATTAAGAGCAGGTTAATCAAGGAGGGCTCTGTAGATGTTGTTAACCCAAGTAGTTTCGATGATATCCAGGACCATTATCAGCGTTAAATTGCAAAAGCAAACTTATTGTAACTGTGATAAAATCTGTGAACCTTCTCTGTTATAGTTGTTTTGAGATTTAAAGTTTTATCCGTTTCAGGTTTGGAATTTCGGTTAAAAGAAACGTAATTTTGTATTTAAAAGTGTTCAATATTAAAAAGAGTTCTAGAATTAATTTTGATGCACGTGCTTGATGCACGTGGGTGTGCCTGATGCACAAAAATAAGAAAAATAAAAAAGAACAGACAATAACTTCACAATATAAAAAAAGTATTCAAGCGGTTAATAATTTCTTATTCGGAATAACGGCATGGTATAAAAATAGTATACAAAATTAGTATGTCAGAGATTCTCCAAGTCGTCTGTTGTGGATCAATTCATAACGTAAAACTCGTCGTCACGCTGAAGCGCTTTGTCTCTTTATGTCTTGAAGTCGAGACATTAGCGCGAACGTTGGTTTTACATGTCTTTTTTTTTTTGTAAATGACGCAATAGTCTTCTAATTCTATCCCCAGAGAAACGTGGTTGTGTAGGCGGGCCAATCTAAAATCCGAGACTTCTATTTGTTTTTTCTTACTCGCTGTGAGTGTTTATAAAACTTATCGGCTGAAATTGCTGCCAGTGAAACTCTAAACATTAGAGAATTAGAAAACACCCATGCCCACCCATCAGGCGAAGCATCTGTTTATGTCTAGTGCTGGTACCCTCTAAAAGTCTTTCTCGTTGTATTTTATGGAAGGCCTAATTTAATGGTGATATCATTTTACTCCATAGATGTTACCAGATGCAGTAGGGATGGTCAGGAATTTAGTCTTCAACAAAAACTTTTTTTTTCTGAATCTAGATATACACCTAGATGTATTTAAAAAAAATAACTCAATACTATTGAGCGTAAGAGTAAAACCATGCATAAAAGGTTTTACTGAAAGAAGCACCTTTCGATAAAATCGCCAAAAATATTATCAAATGCCTATACATAATACTAAGGACAATAGTCTCTTGATTCCTGAGTGTGGCCGTTGTATTGAACCTGCGACCCCTATCAACATAGGGAAAGCCAGCAATTAATTTGATGCGTCTTACAGCATTCGACCACGAATTATATCATAGTCTAAAAGAAGTCAAATCAAGCCTATATAACACAATTTTTGATTTTCCGCAAATAACCATTCTCTGCTCTGAATTGTATCGTAATGTCAACATACAATGTTACGGAAAATCCCGAAGATTAACGAAATGTTGATAGGGATCGCAGGTTCGAATGACAAATTTTGTCGTAAATAATCAGGTCGGTAGAAATAAATATATAAATATACTGTTTGATTAAAAACAGAATATCTATTCAAATACGAGTATCGATTAAAAATATTATTCAAACAAATAATTTCACACACACACACACACACACACACACACACACACACACACACACACATATATATATATGTGTGTGTGTGTGTGTGTGTGTGTATATATATATATATATATATATATATATATATTATGGTGTAAATTTTTTTTAAGATCAGCCATGCCCAATATTAATGTTTGGCATGGCTGATCTAAGTAAAATTTTGTCTTTAACTCCATTGTGAATTTCATACTAACATATATATATATATATATATATATATATATATATATATATATATATATATAAGAGGATCTAATGACCCAGATGAACTTAGTTTTCTTCTGAACGGATCGTCAGGAAAAGCTGCACCACGACAATACGATCTATTAGCGACGAAAAAATTCACTATTTATTATAATAGTGATGAGCAAAAATTGGTATTTTTTTCGACTGACGAAATCAGTACATTGAAAAAAATTCCGCCGTAATCAATAGACAAGTAACGAAAAAAATCAACAAACAAAATTTATATATAACAGCTTTGCCCTCGAAAACTTGAGCTTTTGTTGTGCCCAAAAATATTCGTCCAGATTTACTGGTGAAAACAAAATGTTTGATAACAATTTTAAAATAATCAGGAACAACAGCAAATCTTAAAAATTGAACAAGAATTTGCTCAAAAACTACAAGAAACGTAACTTGTTCTACTGTTGAAAATGTTTGCAAAAAGAGAAACCAGCCCAGATAAACCAGATATATTTTCGCAGACTGCTGTGTTTAAATTAATTGGAAATTTTTCATATAAACCTGAAGACGATGTCAAATTTGATGCTTAATATTTAGGGAGATATTTGTTAATGACTGCTCTAATTAGACAGACGATAAGAAATTTCGTTTGCTATTAAATAAGTTTAGTGATTTTGAGCACAAAAAATGCAGAAACTATATTCTACCAAAACAACCTGGAGAAACTACTTTTGAAAAAGATATCCAGTCAGTCAGTTAAGTGCCATACGTAATACACGCATGTCTCGAAAGAGACATGACTGACTGGGCAGAAGATTATCCAGCAGTAGGTTGCCATTGCTTTCTGCGGTAGACTGGTTGCCGACAAAGGCTACAGAACCCAATCTGTCCTGCTATTTAACTCCATAACTGGAAGGAAGAGACGGATTAATACCTTTCCCAAGGGTATTTGCGCGTAAGTGAATACAATGGATTCAGCTGGAATTCGAACTCGGCTCCCCAATTTCTCGTTCCGAGCCGATATCCACTGTACCACAACGCACATCAGATATTGTCTAAAAGTTTTGGAGAATGTAGTTCTTTATTCAACAAATTTTATCAAAAAACGAATCAAAAAACGAATCCAATAGTGTGAAAAGTTTCGAGAGAATAAATGACTCACGAAAATCTTCAGGTTTTTAATTTTTGTACAAGGTTTAACCTCCCCAAGCAAAGCAGACTTACGTGCAAGACTCTTAACAAAGATAGAACAAGACCAGAAAATAACTCTACAAAAACTGGCTGAGAAATGTCAGAGAATTGTAAACTTAAGAAAAGATACCGCAAATATTGATCAACGTAACATATCATATTATAGTAAAGTAAAATCACAAGCTAGGAAAGTTACAATTAATCCATGTTACGGTTGTGGTCAGTTAACATTAATACAAGAATTGTCTATTCAAAGATAAAGAAATGCTTCAATTGTGGTTATAAGGATCACAAAACCTGTTTCTGTAAAAAGAAAAGTAAAATGAAAACCAAAAATATGGTTCGTATACCATGAATGAAAAAGTCGAAGGAAAAAGAAAATTCTGTTGGGGGATCTCCCCTTTTTTTATATGATAACGGACTCGCCTGAGTCTACATATAATCCTGCCATAAAGAGAAAAGTTAATATCAGTTGTATTTACAGTGGAAAGTAATCGTAGAGATCCGTTACAGTTATCGAAGATTTCCGACAGATACCGAAGTTACTCAGAGACCAGACTAGGTCTAAGCTCCACTCAGCTAGAATAAATTACCACGACATGCTATTTCCAACGACTTCACTTCAAGACTTGTTTATATTTCTTCTAATAGTATTCCTAAACTAACCCGCGTTCCAGTTTGTATTATATTACGTTCAATATAATCTACTTTTCTATCTCCATATCTGTTTTTGTTGTTTATTATTTTGTGTGGTTCCTCATCCGGAATCCACAACAAATTCATAAATACCTGAATGAATGGCACGAAAGTAAAAATGTAAATTGACACAGGGTCAGACCTGACAATTATTAATACTGATACATGGAATAAAATTAGTAGACCGGCATTATGCAGATCTAAAAAGATTTTCAAATTATCAGGCAAAAACATTATACTTATGTTTCTACTTAAACAACCGGTGCCAGTGGCTGCACTAGAAGACATAGACAAAATGTTAGAACGTCGAGAAAAATTAGGCATTATGGAAAAAACAAATTACCGTCAACGGGCGAGTTCAACATTATACATAAGGAAAAAAATAAAATAAAAAACTGAAGCAACTACTCCACAGGGTTAAGTGAATGCCTAAAACAGCATAATAACCCTTTAACTTAAGCAAAAGATATATATGCAAAGCTGAATTGAGGAAAAATATTTTCTAGATTAAACTTCTTAGAAGCATGTTTACAAGAGTGTGGAAGATATTAAGTATAAATACACACAAGAGTCTGCTTACGTTTAAGAGTTACCATTCGGAGTAGAATTATCACCTGCAATTATTGAACAAGCAATGGACACGGTGCTAAAGTGTTTTGATTACGTTATGACATATCTTGACGATGTGTTAATTAAAAGCATAGAACGTAAGGAACAGGTGAAACATGTGAAGGAATTTTCTAAAAGGATAAAAGATTACGGTTTTAAGCTCAATATAGACAAGTGTTAGTTCTTCTGCCATACGTGATACACGCATGTCTCGAAAGAGACATGACTGACTGGGCAGAAGATTATCCAGCAGTAGGTTGCCATTGCTTTCTGCGGTAGACTGGTTGCCGACAAAGGCTACAGAACCCAATCTGTCCTGCTATTTAACTCCATAACTGGAAGGAAGAGACGGATTAATACCTTTCCCAAGGGTATTTGCGCGTAAGTGAATACAATGGATTCAGCTGGAATTCGAACTCGGCTCCCCAATTTCTCGTTCCGAGCCGATATCCACTGTACCACAACGCACATCAGATATTGTCTAAAAGTTTTGGAGAATGTAGTTCTTTATTCAACAAATTTTATCAAAAAACGAATCAAAAAACGATAATTCTACTCCGAATGGTAACTCTTAAACGTAAGCAGACTCTTGTGTGTATTTATACTTAATATCTTCCACACTCTTGTAAACATGCTTCTAAGAAGTTTAATCTAGAAAATATTTTTCCTCAATTCAGCTTTGCATATATATCTTTTGCTTAAGTTAAAGGGTTATTATGCTGTTTTAGGCATTCACTTAACCCTGTGGAGTAGTTGCTTCAGTTTTTTATTTTATTTTTTTCCTTATGTATAATGTTGAACTCGCCCGTTGACGGTAATTTGTTTTTTCCATAATTGAGGAAAAATATTTTCTAGATTAAACTTCTTAGAAGCATGTTTACAAGAGTGTGGAAGATATTAAGTATAAATACACACAAGAGTCTGCTTACGTTTAAGAGTTACCATTCGGAGTAGAATTATCACCTGCAATTATTGAACAAGCAATGGACACGGTGCTAAAGTGTTTTGATTACGTTATGACATATCTTGACGATGTGTTAATTAAAAGCATAGAACGTAAGGAACAGGTGAAACATGTGAAGGAATTTTCTAAAAGGATAAAAGATTACGGTTTTAAGCTCAATATAGACAAGTGTTAGTTCTTCCTACTAAAAATTAATTATTTAGGTAAATTTTTTATGACAAAAGTAGAAGGCCGGTTTCTACTGAACAAGTGCAATAAAAACATGCCAGCACCTACAAATATTGCGGACTTACAAGCATTCTTGGAATTAACGAACTACTATAGTAACTACATTCTTAACATGAATGAGCTCAGAGCACCCTTGAATGAATTGTTGAAAAAAGATAAAAGATATGTATAGCTTCATTGGTTTGTGAGTCAGAAATAAAAAACTTTCTGTATAACACTGTGAAGGACTTATCTGTCACGATTGACGAGATTAGAACTAAAGCAACGTTTGACAAGTTCATAATTCACAAAAAGAAAGAATTATTGAAGATATGTATAGTCTGAAGAATCCGAGAGGCATTTCAGAAATAGCGACTGTAATTTCTCATCTATCATTAACACATTTAACCCGAGCAAAGAAATCTATCTAGCAAGTGTCTGTAGCAATTTTAGTTAAAGTGTCGTATTGCTTCATGAACAAAATGATGAAAAACTAAAACCTGTTTATCACGTCTCAAACACACTTTTATCAGTGGAACAAAAATATTCCTAAATCTAAAAAGTAGGTTTAGGACTGCTTTTTGCTGGAAGAAATTTTTACAAGTATATTCAAGGTAGACAGTTTCTTTTTCAAACGGATCACCGTCCATTAGTGACAATTTTGGGCTTGAAGAAAGGTATTCCAATAAACACTGCACACAGACTGCCAAGAATGACGATTATTTTACTGAATTATTCTTTTAAAATGGAATATTTACCTTGAGGTTGAGAGCTCATGCGGATAGATTATCGAGATTGATTCCAAGAATGAACAAAAACTACAGTAGAATTTTAAAACGAATTGTTTGCAAGATTTGGTGCACCGGATACGATCGTATCGGATAACTCGACGCAATTCTCATCAAGGGAATTCGAGTTTTTTTTTCAAAATGCATACAGTGACTCATTTGACATCCGCACCCTATCATCCAAGATTTAACGGGTTATTAGAAAGATTTATAAACGTTTTAAAATGGCAATAAGAAAGGAAGGAAAATAGAAACAAGAATTGAGGAGCTACAGAATTTCTTATTTTTCACACCAAACGCCAACTTTAATGCAGAAATGTCTCCAGCAGAATTAATGTTTGAAAGGGAGATCAAATCAGTTTTCAATAAACTGAAACCAAATAAAGAAAAGAAATATTATGAGCGTCAGAACTAAATGGTGCGTCAAAGGATTCTACCCTGGTGACAGAACTTATTTGCAAACTCGGTAAAGAGTCAGGGGAAGAAGGCATTTGTTATAAGCGAATTGGCTGCATGATGTACCTTATAACGCATTCAAGATGGAGGCACGTAAACCAAATAAAAAAAAAGTACACTACACAACAGCATAAAGAAAAACCCATGGAAGTAATATACGGCATGTTCGATGTGCCGATGCCTCCAGAGGTATAAAAAATTCGCTTATATAGTTATATCATATTATATAGTTATATAGTTATATATATATTCTTTTTTAATCATCTCACCCCAAGCAAGGAATTCCACTGCCACTATTGCGCATGGGGCTACATAGGGGAAGGTAAAGAGAAGGAGTGGTTAGACATAGGGAATGTCAGGAGGAAGGTGACAGATGAGTAAGGATAACGAGTATGAGGGTTGGGTAGATGGAAAGAGTGTTTGATAGAATGGGAGCAGGTTAGTGTGTTAGGAGGTGTCTATTGACCTTACATTTAAACTCCTGGAGATTGTAGCCGTCGGGGAAGCAATCGTGTGGAAGAGAATTTCACAGTCGGGAAGTGCGAGAAAAGAAACTGTTGGAGTAGAAGTTACGGTTGCATTTTATCGGTTTCACTGTAAAAGGGTAGGATCGAGTTGCTTATCTAGTATCTCGTTCAAATTCGTATTTAGGGGGCACCAGTGATCTAAGTTCATCGGAGCTCACTGGTGCCCTCTAAATACGAATATAATTATAAACAAGCAAATTGGCCACATGATGGACCATATAAAATATCCAAGATAGATTATAAAGAAGCACGTAAACTAAATAAAAAGAAGGTATTTTACTGAACAGCGTAGGGAAGTAATATACGACATGTTCGATGTGCCGATGCCTCCAGAGGTACAAAAAATTCGCTTAGGAAAGCGAAAAAGGAGAGCTACGGAAACAATCAAGATTGATCCAAAAAGAAAAAATATATCTCGTCCAGGAGGTGAAACACTTCATTGACGAGCTGTTGTATAGCTGTTGACAGCCCTCTGGTGCTCTCAAAAATATAATGGTCTGTGGAGTGAAGTAGTTATAAAGTTAAAGACAAACAACAGTCTGGATTTCGGAGTGTCATTGACAGCTGAAGATATCGACAGCGTGCGTCAGTCGTTCACTTTGTCGGACTCTCTGCCTTCGAGCAGAGAAGAACCCAGACGAGGCTCCGCCGAAAGTTAGTGTCTTGTCTGAGGAAAAGCAGACAAGAATTTTTGTCCGAGTTTAAGATCTTGGTGTTTTTTCTTATAAATGACACTGTGCCACCCAGGGAGGTTGTTGATATCTTCGCCGTGTCTGAGGATGTCGACTGTGGGCGTCAGTCGTTTACTTTGTCGGACTCTCTGCCTTCGAGCGGAAAAGAATCCAGACCAGGCTCGTCTGGGGTAAAGCAGACAAGAATTTTTGTCCAAGCTTACGGGCTCGGTGCTGCCAGTTAAATGCCGTGTGCGGCACCTACTTGAAGCATCTGATCATGTGGGGAGGTGGATGATACCTTCGGAGTGTTATTGACTATTGGACTGTGCTCTCTGCGACTCTAACAACTTAATCTCTCCTCTTTTTTACTATTTGTTATTCCTTTTTATGGTGTTTCTCTTATTTGTCTTATTCATTAGCAAGGATATTGTGCTGTTGATATTCAGCACATATCTTCTGGGTAACGTCCTGCCACTTCGGCGATATAGCACATTCAAGACTCGTATCCCCACTGCGGAACTTTAAAAAACAACATTTTACTGTCCGAAAACAAGTGCATACTTCAACCTATCTTCCGTTAATCATGACAAAATAGTATGACCAAGTTTGAACTCAATAACAAGAAGTAAACGCATCTCTCGTTTTTTCATATTCATGTTGAGGTGTATAAAATCTTTAAGGTAAATTTATGAAATTAACTGATATAAAATTAACAAAGAGGAAAATTTAAGCATTAAAGATTAGTAATATTTTTTAAAACTATTATGATAACATATATTACAAAAGCTTTATTCCAAAATCGGATATTATTTTCTCAACAACATAATACCAGGGAAACTAAGAGAAAGAAAATTGGCCCACAGAACGTCGATATCCTTCTAGTAAATAAATAATTGCTAAAACAATTTATACTTCATATTTAAATAAAACATTGCCAAGAAGATAGCTTCTAATCTCTATTTGTTTTTTATTTGTATTCAATGCTTACATTTTTATGAGAATTTCAGAGTGTCGAAAATTGCGTTCTGTTGATAATGGAGACCGCATTTTTTTACGAATACTTAAATAAAAAGGAAAGAGAGATGCTCAGCTGTTGGAGTGGCATATTTGTTTATTCTGTTAAATTCAAAAATGATTTCTCCGCTTGCATAACTGATATCGTTCTGTTTGTCATGGGAATATGTGAACGAAAATTAAATTCAGAATCATTGGTAGCTTTACAAATGTATCCAGTGAAAAAGAAAACTCTATCAAATTTTGTGTGAATATTTTGAATTATATATACATTTATTCAGGGACAAGGGTATTTTCCCTGCTTTACTTTTTAAACAGCAAACGACGTCAGTTATGTATTTTCATTTTGAAGATCACAACTTTTCCCTATTTGAATCTTCGCATTTTGCAATGACTAATATTTAATTTCCGGTCAACTTATTTAATCTCAGCGTTACCCGTTTAATCTCAGGATTATCATATTGCCAAGTTAATAGTTTAATCTCATCAAGAAAGAAAGTAAAAAAGAATATGAAAATATTGTTGCCACTGAATATTTTCAATAAATGTAATTCTTTTAATTATGTTATTTATTTGAGAATTATTGACGTCATCTTTGTTTTTGTTATCATAATTGTTTGGTTGGCGTGTCCTCTAATCTTCTGCAGGTGTATACCGATCCGGTAACATACAGTAAATGTCAAACTAAATTCTTTATTTAATTTACGGATGTAGAACGTTTTTGTTCTACTGGTTGATATCAAGGGATATTTTGTCTAGTTCTTATTTATAACTGCTCATTTATTGCAAGACCCATTTCCACTGTGTCCAAATACACACTTCCTTGTCAGAGATTGAAACCACAAGTACTATGTCACCAGACTCATGAATCAACGCTTTTATTAGCTCAAAAGCAAATAATAAATAAGCACAAAAGAAGAAAATTCCAGAAATCACTCCCTAAAGTCACTAGGAAGATGCAGGTTTAACGAAAGAAAGAATATTCGATGTTATGATGTGAGGTTATGATGTTGCCGAAACTTTCGAGCTTATAAGCATCCATTTATTGTATGAACTAACAAAATAATCTATAAAATGATGTAGGTCTTACGGGGGACAATAGTCAGAAAAAGTAATAGTAATTGCATCTTTTTTTTAAATATAGGGTTTGACATAGACATAAAAACAAATCTAACAGAAGTATATTTATATTATCTATAAACATACTTACATATACGGATTTTTTTAACATGCACCTAAAATAATCAAGCACATCCTACAACCAATTCATCGCAAGTTATATAACATCTTTCACAATTAAACTATCTATAAAGGAACCAAAATACCTTAGTAAATAGCACTCACGGATATTGGGTTTTAGCAACATTCACATACACATCACACAACACAAAAAATCAACCGAAAAAGAAAATGTAAAATAAAAACTTAAAAAAAAACAATCGTTGATAAATATTAATTAAACTCAGCCGCAAACGCACTCACCCAAGCACTCAGCACAATATATTTAGCAGGAACACAATTAAAATAGCGTACATCAACACAAATAATAATAAAAAAAACATAAAACTACCTGCATATATAAAATTTGCCTGTAATTGCATCATAAAGTACGAATCTCCCTTAAATGACAATTACTTGCACAGCAATATAATATACAAAGCTACTGTAAAATCAGCAGTTACCAAAAAAATACAGACAGAAGTGAAGGAAACTGGACACAAAGAAACTATGCACACAAAAATCATTTACAAAGAGCAAATACGCAAACAGCGTACATAAACATTGATGGGAAATATAAAGAACAAAAACTAAAATACACCAAAAATATAATGCAGAATAAGGAAATTCAATCTACAAGAACAAATGAAAAAACTATAAAACTTTGTGTTTCGGAAAAAAAAAACTATAATTATCGTCCAGGACGAACGAAAATTACTGAAAAAAATGATCAGAACTTATCACAAACTGATGACTCGATAACTATTTTCACTATGCTATTTGGAAATTGAAAACTAAAACGAATACATTGTAAAACACAACCATGAAAAATTCAAATATATTCAATATATTTAATGCAGATAAAGTAACATACTTTTGCCATAGTCAATAATTATACTAAACAAGTAAGGTAACTAATTATATTTTCTAATTATACTATAAAATATTAAATAAAAAATAAAATAATGGATAAGCAAAAAATTAAAATAAATAAACAAATTAAATAAATAATAAACAAATCAACAAACTCGCTATAAATCCATGTAAATTATTAATATAATAATAATAATAATAAACAGTAAATAATGAATGAATACAAAATACACTTTTAGAATTTAATAAACAATTATTTAAAATTACAACTGAAAGCCACATTGCTATCCACAATTATTTCTACAGAAATTTCTTTTCAAAGAATGGCCGTTACCACCTACCCAATTAGGTTATGCTTGTACAATAGAACGTGCACCCCACATGAAAAAAAGAATGAAGTAGAAATTGTAAAATAAGGAAAGACAGAATTAAAAAATAAATGAGAAAATTTCAAAAAAATACAAGAAAAGGAAGAGAGGTGAAAAATAAAAAAGTAAAGAGAAGAAGAAGAAGAAGAAGAAGAAGAAGAAGAAGAAGCAGAAGACAAAGAAGACGAAGAAGAAGAAGAAGAAGAAGAAGAAGAAGAAGAAGAAGAAGAAGACGAAGAAGAAGAAGAAGAAGAAGAAGACGAACAAGAAGAAGACGAAGAAGACGAAGACGAAGAAGAAGAAGACGAAGAAGACGAAGAAGAAGACGAAGAAGAAGAAGACGAAGAAGAAGAAGAAGTCGAAGACGAAGAAGAAGACGAAGAAGAAGACGAAGAAGACGAAGAAGAAGACGAAGACGAAGAAGAAGAAGAAGAAGACGAAGAAGAAGAAGACGAAGAAGAAGAAGAAGAAGAAGACGAAGAAGAAGACGAAGAAGAAGAAGACAAAGAAGAAGAAGACGAAGACGAAGAAGACGAAGAAGACGAAGAAGAAGAAGACGAAGAAGACGAAGAAGACGACGAAGAAGATGAAGAAGAAGAAGAAGACGAAGAAGAAGATAAAGAAGCAGAAGAAGACGAAGAAGACGAAGAAGAAGACGAAAAAGAAGAAAAAGAAGACGAAGAAGAAGAAGGAGAAGAAGAAGAACCATTATTTAAAATTACAACTGATAACCACATTGGTACCCACAATTATTTCTACAGAAATGTCTTTTCAAAGAATGGCCGTTACCACCTACCCAATAAAGTTATGATAGTACAATAGAACGTGCAACCCATAATGAAGAAGTATACGAACATTGTAACACAGCACGAACACACTGACAATCCTAACAGTGAGATTGCGGATATTGTTGGTGTGAGACTTACAACACACACACACACACACACACACACACACACACACACACACACACACACATATAAATATATATATATATATATATATATATATATTTATCGATACTCGTATTTAAGTAGATATTCTGTTTTTTAATTAAACAATATTATATATTTATATCTACCGGCCTGATTATTTACGATACTTTTTTATTGCGAAAATGTGTGTCATTCGGCATGATTCGAACCTATCTACATAGGGGAAGCTACCATGTGATCTGGCACGCCTTAGACCTCTCGAAAACGAATGCCCGTTAGTCTAAACGAGGTTTTAATCAAGTCTATATAACACAGTTTTCGATCTATCGCTCTGGAATGTATCGTAATGTCAACAAATGTAAACATTTTACGGAAATTAACGGAAATTAACGAAATTTGGTTATAAACAACCGACAATTTAAAATGATTTGTTTGAACATTATTTTTGATCGATACTCATATTTAACTGTTTAATTAAAAAAACAGAATATCTACTTAAATATAAGTATCGATCAGAAATAATGTTCAAACAAATCATTTCATATATATATATATATATATATATATATATATATATATATATATATTCGCTGTATCACAGCTCACCAGTACGGTTAGACATCCGATTGCTTTTTAACCCAGGATTGAAACCCGACCGAATATGTGTCAGTCAGTGATTTTACCTCTGAGCTATGGGGGCTCGGCAGAAGGAGGCAGATAAGGAGGCAGATTTTTAGCGTATGATGTATCATACGCCCGTAACCAGAGTGCTCTGATTCATTACTGAATGAGCGATGCAGAGATGCTAGAGTAGCTACTGTTTTTTTGCATTCATCTAGGGTGCTCAATCATGTTGTGAGAGCGTAAATAGTCATCCGCAGACATATCAGTTTCGCATATATATATATATATATATATATGGAGAGAGAGAGAGAGAGAAAGAGATGCCTGTGTGTCTAAATGTACGGCTTTAATTATGATTTATAATGGACTTATTAATTATCAAGAAGTTTTAATGTTCTCGACGATGGACTTGTCGATGAAAAAAAAATTACAAATTCTTTCCAAAGAAACTCATCTCTGTATGTGTTAAAAAAATGGCAGACATAATCCCCAAAGTAAATAAAAGAAATACGTAATATATATTGTCACGCAAAAGAATACATTTGTGCAAGGAGACAAGACTAGTTTTAAGACAAATCGTTCCGCTAACAAGGATTGATATAAGCACAAGAAGACGTCCATCTCGAATGAAATCCAAACAACGTTCGTCTCGCGAGACTTTACAAATAATGAAAGAAACTGAACTGTAAAATAAATTAAAAAAAAGAATAAAATTGTAAAAAAGAAAGAAAGAAAGATGAACAAAACAGGAAGCGAATGTCGAAGGAAGAAAATGAAAGTAAAACAGGGAAATATAACGGAATTAAAAGAAAGCGAGAAAATGAATGAGACATAAATAAATAAATGAAATTTTAAAAGGAAGAAAGGAAAAGAAAGCAAAATAATATGGAAGAGAAGGAAGAAAGAAAGATAAAGCCTAAGATTGTGAAAGAGAAGGAAAAAGAGAAGAAATAGAAAGAATGCAAAAGAGAAAGAAGGTAAAAGAAAAACAAAAATATTGAGAAAGAGAAGTAATAAAGAAAGAGAAAGCAATGGAAAAAAGAGAAACCAAAAGAAAATGAAAGAAAAAACTGGAAAAAAATAAAAAGCATAAAAATGTGGAGGGGAAGGAAAAAGAAAAAGAAAGAGAAAGTAAAAGAATGTGAAAGAGACATAAGTAAAGAAAAGAAAACAAAAGAAATGGAACAAGCAGAAAGAAAGAAAGAAAGATCAAAAGAATGTGAACGAAAATGAAGAAAAGAAGAAATAGTAGTAAAAAGAATGAGATGGAGAAGGATGAATGAAAAAAGCTTTCCAAATGTAGAAGAAAAGGAAGAAAAATAGAAACGTAAAATGAAAAATAACTGAAGAAGAAAAAGATGAAGAAAAAATGAAGTGGTAGCAGTAAAATAAAAAAGATAGAATTAAAAAATAAATTAAAAAATTAAAAATACAAGAAAAAGAAGAGAGGTGAAAAATAAAAAAAATGAAGAGAAATAGATCAACAACAAAAATAAGTTTAGAAGAAAAAGAAGAAAAAGGAGAAAAATAAGAAGAAGAATGAGAAGAAAAAGATGTTGATGATGAAGATATAAGAAAAGATAGCGAGTTACAAATTAAAAATAAAATCATGAACAAAAAGAGCGAGAGTTACAAAACCAACTGCGATAAACGTTTGAGAAGATTTGTGTTTTTCCTTAGAAAAAACAATTGGACTGTAGTTTGCTTTCTTATTAAATTCGAGTTGAACTGTCTGGGAAGAAAAAGTGATAAAGAGTCAGAGGCGGAGAATTCGACAGAAAAAGGTGAAGCGCAAATGGCTTTCACACCAGAGTGAAACACAAAGTTTAATCAGCTTAAATATAGCTTCAAAAATTATAAAAACAAGGACTCCTTCCTCAAAACCGTTTCACCTATACCTACTGATTATCTATCTATCTATCTATCTATCTATCTATCTATCTGATCATATGGACTTGATTCTGTTTATATATCAGTTTATCTCAGTTTGGTCATTTATATTTTACTTTTCCCCCAAATCATTATCTATCTATCTATCTATCTATCTATCTATCTATCTATCTATCTATCTATCTATCTATGCCACCCTGATCATATCTATCTATCTATCTATCTATCTATCTATCTATCTATCTATGCCAACCTGATCATATCTATCTATCTATCTATCTATCTATCTATCTATCTATCTAATTGTTGTGCTGATGAACACACCTCTCCAGATAACATGACGCCGAGAATATTCAGCAGAGCGCAGCAATGTCCAAACCTTTTATCCTTGCTACAAAATTTAGTAAAAATATTTCTACTCAAACTGTCATTATATTTCATGATTATGTTATAGTCACTCAGTGGAATAAAGATATACGAGTGGCGACAAGGATTCGAATTCACACGAAAAAGAAACAAAATCCTTTTTAATGACTAATTGTATGATCATATTACACTATGAAAGAATTGAAGGTTCTTATTTAGTAACAGGATTAATTACGGAAAATATTATTACAGCAAATGCAGCAAATGCAATATCGAGAACAGTTAAAGACAACTCTGGAAAAGCAAAGAATTGGCAATGCGTTAGTTTTTACCGTGTTCATTCGTTAACACATTTAGTGAATTTAATTATGTCCCAGAAGGAAAAATTACATTCCTACCGCACCTCAGAAGGTACGAGTCCATTTTCAGAGAAAAACGCCAAGAATGGTTGGATGAGAAGAAATTACTACTTCTGTTACGGAAATCAAGCCTCACTGATGATGAAAAATATCTTAATTTCATTTTGCCAAATTTTCCAGTGTTTTTTTTTTTTTTTTTTTTTTTACCGAAACGCTGCCTATATTATAAATAGCTTTTGGTGAAAAATATTCACTTTTTATAAACGTTAGCATTATATGAACTTCACTTGAAACAAAGTGAAAAGTTTGTCATATATGCCAGTAATGCCAAACAGAAGTGAGAAAAAATTAACCTTGGCGAACTATCTACAGTTATGGGTTAAATAACAGAACAGATTGGGTTCTACAGCCTTGGTTGGCAACCAGTCTACCACAGAAAGTAATGGCAACCTACTTCCCAGTCAGTCATATTTCTTTCGAGACATGATCACCCAAACGTGCATCATGTATGGCACTTAACTGACTGACATAGTTCGAACTGTTCTCCTCACCATATTCACAACATTTCGGTCGTTGTACGAATCAGTTATCTAAGTTTTTTGTTCATCTCTGCTGTAGCCTGGTATTGAACTCACAACACTTTGGGTTAAGTCACTGGATCAAACCAACGCGTTTATCCACTAAGCCGAAAGGTTCTGAACATAGCAACAAACAGTAGGTCAACAGTATGAACAATGTAAATATTGTGAATGATTACCATACCTCATTTCAGAAATATAGACGATACAGACGCTTGCGGAAGAGAGCCTAAAATTGTCAATTTAATGCGTGATACAGCGAAAACTAAACACATCAGAGCGACAAATAAATCGAATAAAGAAAAGAGTATTCTTCTTGTATGTGCCCTGTGCTTTCAGGACGTAGGTGATCACGGACTTCCAAGTCTCCCTATCCCTGGTGGCTCTTAGCACTCATTCTCCTGTTGCACCACGCAAACCCAGTTCTGTCATCCACCTGCTCAGGCCCTTCAAATAAGTTATCCACTGCTTCCTCCTGGCTCTTTTTCCCTCTATCTAACCTGTTTGTATCAGGTTCTCCAAGCCTTCCTTCCTCATAGCATGTCCCAGGAACTTTAGCTGTCTCTTCCCGATGATCAGTATTAATTTCCTTTTAGTTTCCATCTTTTCCAAAATCTCATCATTGCTCACATGCTCGATCCATGATATCTGCAGCATCCTTCTGTAGAACCACATTTCAGTTGCTTCAAGTTTTTCCTTCATCTTTAATGGTATTACCCAACATTTACTGCTATATTGAAGAACTGACATCATATAGCAATCCAGTACTCATTTTTTTTTTCTAGCGAAATTGTCCTGTTTCTTAATACTCTTCTCAGCTCCTGGAATGCATACTTGTGCTTTTGGATCTCAGGAATATAAATGTATAGAAACTGATGTGGTCACAAAGTGAGGGTTCAGTTTATATATTGATTGTAAAATGGAACTGATTCCCCTACTTTATATCCAGCATCCTTCTGTAGGACCACATTGCAGTTGCTTCAAGTTTTCACTTCATCTTTGATGATATTGCCCAGCATTCACTGCTATATTGAAGAACTGACATCACATAGCAATCCAGTAATCTTTTTTTGTTTCTAGCGAAATCTTCCTGTTTCTCTTAATACTCTACTCTTCTGGAACGCGCCCTTTGCCATGCCAATTCGTCTTCGGATCTCTGTGTTGAACTTTCCGTCTTCTGATCAAAAAAAAAAAAAATCTGAAGTAAAATACTCCCAAACGTAACCTTATGCTATGTCTGTTGTATGCTTAATTTAAAAAAGGACTGTTCTTTCAAAACCACGAATGTTTTAATTGTAGAAATCCATGTCACAAACAAATCTTCTGTAAGTCGAAATACACAACTGAACTTAATGAAAGTAGTGTCAACAGCAAAAAACAAAAACAAAAAAAAAACCAAAAAAAACTGGAAAGTTACATTAATAGAAAATTCATGGCGGTAGGCATGTATAACTCTACGGTGCGATTTCAGATGGACTCTGGTAGGAATATTACAATATTGATGAACAATTCTGGAAAAGAACTTGCAAAAATCACTTGAAAAAAAAACGACAAAATATGCAAGAGGAATACCGGGAGAGAAATTATTTTTCTTTAGAAAATTATGAATAACGTCATTTTGCGGATAAAACAAAAAAGCATACGAAATGTAATTGGTCAAAAGAATCTCAAAAAGATTTTGAAGGCATTTAAAATCTACTAAATTCAGAATTATTGGTGACATATTGGGACCCGCAGCGACAGATAGTCATAGCGTGGGAATACGGCATATGAGCGTTAATAGATAATAATTTCGAAGAATGAAAACAGTTCAAACGTTTCAAGTGCGTGTTATAATTTTTGTTGTAAAGAAATTTCACAGGATGATATTGAGAAGGAAATGCATACGGTAACCTAATAATGGTCTATTATCTAAACTTATTTATAAATGGAAATTTGTCTGTGTCTGTTTCTCTGTGTCTGTGTGTGTCCGTTATCTATAGACTCCGAAACGGCTGAACCGATTTTCTTGAAAATTTACACAGTTGGACTACAAGAGTCTGCGTGTGTTCTTAGCTAGGTTTTGTGACGAGGTACCTCCGATAAATATCGAAAATCGATAATCGAAAAAATCAGGTTATAGAAGGATTGGTCCGATTTTAATCAAATTTGACACACTTATAGACAAAGACATAAAAAACGATATTCAGAAGTTTCAAGGTTGCAGTTCTTACAATAGTGCAGAAAATCAATAATATATATATATATATATATATATATATATATATATATATATATATATATAAAAGGCAAGATGTTTGTGTGTGTCTGTTTATCTGCCAGTATGTCTGTATTTTTTCAGCAATTTTTATTTAGTTTTTGCTTCGGGTTTGACTCCAAGTAGGTATAATAGTAGTTCTTAGTATCAGCCATGATACCATTTACTCAGAGGACTTATTGAGCCTTCAAAATTCAGTTTACGACGAAAAACATTTATTTGACATCGATACCAGGAAATCAAAATTTGAATTACATCCATTCAAATTTCTTTCAGTCTACGGTTTCGCTTTAACTGGAAACAACTAGTGCTTTTTAGTCTTTCGTGCTAACGTCCAAAGAGTCTGAGCTCCAGGAACATGGATTAGTTTTAAAGCTTTCATTACACCCGAGCCACGACGGGCTAGTTAAATATATTTTGTTCTAAGAATTGGATTTCTACGCATACTGCCAGTAGACTACAGCGTTGGACTACAATTTTACTGAACTATGGAATTTCTCTGAACAAAAATAAAAACAAAAAAAAAACCGAGACTAGCAGATAACTTATCCAGATAGATATCAAAATATAAAGAATATTTGAAGATACTATGATTGCTTCACTGGAATCCGAAACCAAAATTAAAAGCCTGGTGGTGAATAATATTAAAAACCTACCGGTCACGATAGATGATGTTAAAAAAGGATAAGTTTCTACGTAGTACATCCCGGTATAGTGTGGGAGGAAGTTTCTGACAAAAATTAGTTTATTTGCCAAAATTAGACAATAATATTCAAAATAGAGTTAGAAAATGCAATGATTGTAATTCCGCATCAATTTCACCACCTATAAATTATTAGGTATGGCCCAGCGCTGATAAAACCTGGGCTTTGTGAAGATAATTTTTTTATTTTCTTTATTAACATTGTCATTTTACACATAAATTAATAATATCTGTATTTTTACAGCCACCGAACACAAACACACACACACACACACACACACACACACACACACACATGTATATATATATATATATATATATATAAACTTATTTATATATGGAACTTTGTCTCTGTGTGTAATATGTGACTCTGTGTGTGTCCATTACCTATAGATTCCGAAACGACTGAACAGATTTTCTTGAAAATTTACATAGTTGTACTATAAGCTTTTGCGACTGTTTTTACCTAGGTTTTGTGTCGAGGTACTCCCGATAAATATCGAAAATCGATAATCGAAAAAATCGGGTTATAGAAGGATTGTTCTGATTTTAATCAAATTTGATACATTCATAGACAAAGACATAAGAAACGATATTCAGAAGTTTCAAGGTTGAGGTTCTTATAATAGTGCAGAAAATCGATAATATATATATATATATATATATATATATATATATATATATATAAAAGCAAGATGTTTGTGTGCGTGTCTGTTTATCTGTGTGTATGTCCTTTATACAAATCCACAATTTTTATCCAGTTCTTACCAAACTTCACGCAAATATTCTTTAGGCTGAGTCTGAGCTCCAGGTCCATGGATTAGTTTTAAAGCTTTTGTCACCCACGAGCAACGCCGGGCTATATTGCTAGTATATATATATATATATATATATATATATATATATATATACATATATATATATATCCAACGAAATGAGGAACGAAGAAAATATTAACAACGTTCAAAACATTAATTTAAAACAGTGCTCAACATAAAAAATAGAGCTATGAATGTTCATTGTAAATGATAGTTTAGAACATCTACAAATTATCATCTACTACAAAGTGTACATTTTGTTTCAACATTGAAAGAACAATGTCTCATCAGGTAGTGTGAAGGGAGATGGAAAATTATTTGCCTTATATTGGCGAATTATCTGTGAGAAGTAAGTCGGGTAGAAAATGGGAAATATTTATATATATCATATAGTGCTCGTGTTAATATAACAGCGCTCCATGTAATATAAAAGATCTGTTAATATAAATATTTAGGCAGCAAGTATTCATCCAAACATGTTTGATTAAATAACTCCGAAAAAGAATGTCCGTTTTAATTTTTACCACCACCTTATTCGTTTGCATTTGTTTGTTTGTTTATTTGTCGGGGTCGAGGCATCTTAAAATCCGCTGAATAGATTCGGATAAAACTTTCAGGGATGATTGGTCTCATGACTAGCACGAACTGATGAGATTTTGGCTTCGGTCTGGTACGCGATAAAGTGTCAGGTTTTTACGGTTTTTTTAATAAAATTAATTTTGCCTTTCAAATGCAAAATACTTAATTACCTCTCCTTAACCGCCATTCATTTTACGTGAGCATTTTATTTTTGTTGTGGAGCTTCGTCACTATTTTGTTGTGTAGTTGTGAAATAACTTCGCCGCAAAGTTGTAATGACCGGTTTGTGCAGGAAGTAAGACACGGAACACAAGAGATAGATTCAAAACAGTGTATTCGTATAAACAAGATATTCAAAGAAGTGTTAATAAATAGTAATAAAGAAATAAGTAAGTGCAAGGTATTATTACGCTGCTGACTAGTAGTTGTCGTTAACTGCTGTACATTAATGTTCGTAACTGTTATTGTTGACTGCTCTAGTTGACTGCCAACTTGACTACAGTATTTTATTGCCTTCCCACTTAAGACAAAATCCGGGTCATATAGCCAGGCCAAAAATGTCTGTCTAATTTTCCCTAGACGAGACTCTACGGTTCGACGGAGCCTCGACTGTGTTATTACACTCCACCTGAAGGCAGAGAGTTCGACAATGCGCAAGGCAGTCAACTTGACTGCGGAATTCAGTTGCCTTCCCACTAAGGCAAGATGTGGCAAAAGGCCTTTTTAAATTGGGGAAAAATCTGGGTCATATAGCCAGGCCAAAAATGTCTGTCTAATTTTCCCTAGGCGAGACTCTACGGTTCGACGGAGCCTCGACTGTGTTATTACACTCCACCTGAAGGCAGAGAGTTCGACAACGCGCAAGGCAGTCAACTTGACTGCGGAATTCAGTTGCCTTCCCACTAAGGCAAGATGTGGCAAAAGGCCTTTTTAAATTGGGGAAAAATCTGGGTCATATAGCCAGGCCAAAAATGTCTGTCTAATTTTCCCTAGGCGAGACTCTACGGTTCGACGGAGCCTCGACTGTGTTATTACACTCCACCTGAAGGCAGAGAGTTCGACAACGCGCAAGGCAGTCAACTTGACTGCGGAATTCAGTTGCCTTCCCACTAAGGCAAGATGTGGCAAAAGGCCTTTTTAAATTGGGGAAAAATCTGGGTCATATAGCCAGGCCAAAAATGTCTGTCTAATTTTCCCTAGACGAGACTCTACGGTTCGACGGAGCCTCGACTGTGTTATTACACTCCACCTGAAGGCAGAGAGTTCGACAACGCGCAAGGCAGTCAACTTGACTGCGGAATTCAGTTGCCTTCCCACTAAGGCAAGATGTGGCAAAAGGCCTTTTTAAATTGGGGAAAAATCTGGGTCATATAGCCAGGCCAAAAATGTCTGTCTAATTTTCCCTAGGCGAGACTCTACGGTTCGACGGAGCCTCGACTGTGTTATTACACTCCACCTGAAGGCAGAGAGTTCGACAACGCGCAAGGCAGTCAACTTGACTGCGGAATTCAGTTGCCTTCTCACTAAGGCAAGATGTGGCACAAGGCCTTTTTAATGTGAGTTATGCTGGACATATAGCCCGGCCAAAAATTTCTGTCAAATTTTCCCCAAACGAGACTTCTACCCTTCGGTTGAGCCTTGACTGGGTTAATACTCTCCGCCGGAAGACAGAGAGCTCGATAGTGCGTAAAGCAGTCATCTTGACTGCTCTCTGGAAGTAACACAGGCAATCTATATGTTTATCCAGAGGAAGAGTTCTTTCCTCGTGAGAGGGTACCATAATAATTTTGAAATCCAGCGAGTTCATGTTTTGCTTTTTCACTTTTGAGAGAGGTTAAGCTCATTGCAGTTATTCTTTCTTGCTTTAATAATCGTCAGTTGATAGATGCTGAGGTGTTGTTAGTAATGAT
>JBBBDQ010002482.1:145000-155000 GCA_037127315.1 Ascarosepion bandense | reverse complement strand
TAATAATAATAATGATATTAATAATAGAAAAAATATATATATTTTTTTTTAATCATTTCAACCCGAGCAAGGCGGAAACGCCACTGATGTGCAGGGGGTTACATAAATGTAAAAAGATTAATTAGAAAAGAGTGAGGAGTACAAACTAGTTAGAAAGGAACAATAGAAAGCTGAGAAAACAGGTGCGATGACAGATACATAGGTGGAGAGAAAGGGAAGGTTATACAGGGGAGGGGAGAGAGCTAGAGGCCAGTGGTTAGTAGATGAGTATTAACTTTGCATTTAAATTTCTGGAGGTTGTAGCCGTCAGGAAAGCAAGAATACGGGTGTGAGTTCCACAGGCGGGAAGTGCGATAGAGGAAACTGCAGGAGTAGAATTGTCGTCTGCATTTGGCTAACCTAACTGTGAATGGGTGGGACCCAGTTGCCAGTCTGGTTGCACGGGTAAACACCTGTTGAGGAGGCATCAGTGACTTAAGCTCATCCGAGCAGAAGCCATGAAAATATTTATAGAAGAGACAGAGGGAGGCCACATTTCGACGATGGAAAAGTGGCTGCAGTCGAGTCGCCAGATCAGTACCTATCACATTACAGACTCTCCTTTGGAGCTTGTCAAGAACACTGAGGAGAACGGCAGGGGCACCTGACCATAAATGGCAGCAGTACTCCATTCACGGACGGATGGTTGACTTGTATATATGCAGGATGGATTCAGGTGGAAAAAACATCCTGCATCGACATAGTGACCCAACCTTTTTAGCAGTAGATTTTGCTATGGATTCAATATAGTGGTTCCATTTGAGGTCTGAAGACAGGGTAAGTCCGAGGTAGGCGTAGTGTATTACTCTCCGGGAGAATCACCTGGTCCATGCTTATGGGAGGCAGAAGAGGTTGCCTGTAATGGTTGACAGACAACAGCTTGGTCTTAGAGGAATTGAAGTTGACAAGCCACTTCTTGCCCCAGTTCACCACAGAGTGTAGATCCCTCTCAAGGTCAGCAGCGAGATTATGTCTGTCCGCCACGACAGGTTTCTTACTGGAGCGGGAGTATATTGTAGTGTCATCTGCGTAGATGCCTTAACAAAACAATAAAAATAAATGAAAATAATAAGAAATAATAAGAAATACAAAGAATTAAAGTAATTAAAGAAAACAAATAAATAAAAATAATTATGTAAATATAAATATAACTAGAATATAGCAAAACTAATGACAGTACTTATCGAGTGGAATCAAAAATAAATAAGTCTATTTATATATCACAAATTTGTAACAGAAAATAAAGATAAAATAACATCAGAAGAAAGATTATATAGTGAGATTAAATTATCAAGATAGTAAGATTTATACTATAAAATGTTAACAATTTCTGTAGTTTCATACCTTAGATTTAGTAATACTAGCGATATTGTAAGGTTAATTTTATTAATATGTTTACAATTTACTGTAGTTTCAGGCCTCTGATTCAGTAAAATGTCACTTTTCATGTACTTTATAATTTCTATATTCTCTTGCAGACAGAGAAATCATGATTCGTTCACTGATCTAGAGATCCCAGATTGTTTGAGAATTTTCCATTTAACTTTAGGTGTTTTATTCTCCTCATTATATCCAGAAATATGTAGAAAGTGAGTTCATATTTCATTTGTCCTTATTAGTAAAAGATGAGAGATGATTGTAAAAACGTTTTTTAAAATGGTTCATTGCATTACTAATATAAACCTTAGTAACCCTTGGATTTTTTACTGATGAGATAGAGCTGATATAGACTTTGTTAAACAATTGTTAGATAAAGGACATTGGTTAAGATTTCTACAATTGCATAAGTTTTTATTATGAGGCAAATTAAGATGAGTATGAGAATTAATATTGTTATTGTTATATGCAACTATAATTAAGATTTAGTGTTTCGATTGAAATTTTTACTTAAAATATTAGTTTTAGAAAAGCTCATCCCTTTTAACGTTTACTCACTTATTTTTCTCTTCACTTTCTATTTCTTCTGCATCTTTCCTTTTTCTCTTTTTTTTCCTTTCCTTGATTTCTCATCTTATCTTTTCTTCTCTTCTCCCTTTCTTTCATTTTTTTAATATCTTTTTATCTCGTACGGAGAAAAATTCCAAAAATAACGGGAAGTGTTGAATAATTGAATATTTGTTTCTATTAAAATTATTTGAATATTTTGATTTTTTTCATGTTTTATTCAAAACTTTTAAAAAGAATTTTATGATTTTTTTGTTAAAAAAAATGAACGATTTAATTATATACAAAAATTTACATTTATTTAGAGATATCGAAGTATAAAAGTTGTCTGCATTTACGATGGGAAGATTATAAATAAAATTCTTAGGCTAAAATATTAATGATGATAATATATTTGAAGAATTTAAAGGGAAAATTTCTCAGTACCGTCAATTATATGAAGGACATAAAAATGCCATAAGGCAGACGACTCTAAATAAGTTTGTTTTTTTTCATAAAAAAGCAGATTAATAAACATTAATTCATTTTTATTGTATCTTCTTATACGTACCTATATTTCAATTTAAAAGTATGCAAATTAGAAATTAAATGTGAATGAGATTAAAATATGAGGTACAAATTACATCATTTCCTATAAGTTATATTTTATTAATTTTTTTCTAGATTATTAGTGCAACTATAACTAAGTTTTAGAGTGTTCCGATTGAAAACTTTACTTAAAATACTATTTTTAAAATACTAATGAGGATTATTATATTAAGAAAATTTAAAAGGCAATTCCTCAGTACCAGCAATTATATGATGAACATAAGAATGCCATAAGGCAGACGACTCTAAATAAGTTTGTTTTTTTTCATAAAAAAGCAGATTAATAAACATTAATTCATTTTTATTGTATCTTCTTATACGTACCTATATTTCAATTAAAAAGTATGCAAATTAGAAATTAAGTGTGAATGAGATTAAAATATGAGGTACAAATTACATCATTTCCTATAAGTTATAATATTGTATTAATTATTTTTTTTAAATTAAACGCTTATTACCATCATTGTTAACTAAATGATGAGACGTTCTTTCAATGTCGAAATAAAATGTACAATATTCTAGTAGTTTTTATTCACACAAAGTAAAACAATAAGATTTCTAAGACGCAGGCGGTTACCGTGTATAAAAGAATATGTGAAAAATAAAACATTGTTAAGGAGAGAGAAGAATAAAAATCATGAATTAGGAAGACAAAAAATGACGGTTGATATTGATTTTAAAATAGTAAAAATCAAAGTTAACTGGAAAGCAAGATATTAGAAGAGAGTTCCACAAGAGATGATCACGAATGAAGATACTTATAACTTAGGACTTATTACATCTAGTAATTACAACCATAAAATGATGAAACCCTGATGCCATTCTAGTCAGCTAAGCGCCCTACGTGATACACCCTTTGGGGAATCATGTCTCGAAATAGACATGACTGACTTAGCAGAAAATTATCCTACAGTAGGTTGCCATTGCTTTTTGCTGTAGACTGGTTGCTAACCAAAGCTATAGAACTCAATCTGTCCTATTATTTAACCCATAACTGGAGGGAAGAGACGCATTAATACGTTTCCCAAGGGTATTTGTGCAAAAGTGAATGAAAGGAATTCAACTGAAATTCGAACTCGGCACCCAGATCTCTCGTTTCGAGTCGATATCCACTGCACCACAACAACCATTCTAGTAGTAGACTTAAATTCATTAATTTTACGTACAAAAGAGGACAGCTCGCCAGAACAAATAACATTAGGATATTTATAAAAAAAAGAAACAGGGAAGCTTTACTGCGGTTGGAAACTGAAGCGGAGATATCAGGTGAAGATAAAAAAATACTGCAGATTTTTCTTTGGACTTTATCAAGAATCTCTAAATAGCCAAAGCATCTAACCCCGACCACAATAATCAAATCGTAGACAAATCATTTTTTTTTATAAGCGTTTCACCCCGAGCAAGGCATGTCACTGCCACTATTGCGCAGGGGGCTACATAGCGTGGAGAAAGGATGATTAAATATAGTAATAGTAAGAGGGTGGGTGATAGGCGGGTAGGGATGCCGAGAATGAGGGTTGGGTAGATGAGAGTGTTCTGAGAATAATTGGGAGTTAGTGTGATAGGATGTGTCTATTGACCCTACATTTAAACACCTGGATATTGTAGCTGTCGCGAAAGCAGACTTGTGGAAGGGAGTTCCACAGGCGGGAAGCGCGAGAAAAGAGGCTGTTGGAGTAGAATTTACGGTTACATCTTATTTGTTTAACTGTAAAAGGGTGGGACCTAGTTGCTAATCTAGTATCTCGTATAAATTCGTGATAGGCGGCACAAGTGATCTAAGCTCATCGGAGCAGAAGCCATGAAAGTACTTGTAGAAGAGGCACAGGGAAGCCACATCACGCCGGTGAGAGAGTGGTTGCAGCCGGTCTGCCAAATCAGTATCAACCATGTTACAGATCCTCCTTTGTATTTTGTCAAGAAGCCCAAGGAGAGCAGCAGGGGCACCCGACCAGATATGGCAGCAATATTCAATACACGGGCGGATGGTAGATTTGTATATGTGCAGAATAGATTCAGGTGGGAAAAACTTCCGGGCCCTGCACAGAGAACCGACTTTCATAGCAGCACATTTAGCAATGGATTCGATATAGTCATTCCATTTGAGGTCCGCCGAAAGTGTAAGGCCAAGGAGGCATAGTATTTTACTCTCTGGGAGGCTAGCCTGTCCCATGCTAATGGGAGGTAGATGCGACTGTCTATGGTGGTTAGTTGATAACAGCTTCGTTTTAGAGGCATTGAAATTTACCAGCCATTTCCTACCCCAGGCCACTACGGATTGGAGGTCCTTTTCAAGTACGGCAGCGAGGTTCACTTTGTCGCCTACACCTGGTTTTTGATCGATGCGAGAGGAGATTGTTGTGTCATCGGCATACATGCCAACTTGGGATCTAATAGCGTCGGGGAGATCATTAATGTAGATCAGAAAGAGCGTGGGACCTAGGATAGAACCTTGAGGGACGTCCGCGTTCGTATGGTAGTTTTGGGAGGCATGCCCATTTAATACCACCTTCAATGTACGGTTAGAGAGGAATGACTGGATGAGGTCAAACAGATGTCCAGTTATCCCGTAGCTCCGCAGTTTGCACAAGAGGCCAGCATGACAGACCCTGTCGAACGCTTTGTTCGGGCTTCTCCATTCTTGTCAAGTGCCCGGTATATATACTCGGTAATGGTCTTTAGCATATCAACAGTAGACCTGGTGAAGCGAAACCCGTACTGTTTGTCAGAGAGAAGCGTGTTGGCCGTGAGATGCTGAATCACCTCGGCGTTGATAATAGCTTCGAAAACTTTGCCAAAGATCGGAAGGAGACTAATGGGACGGTAATTGGCGGGGTCAGAGTGTTCGCCAGAATTCTTAAATATAGGAACTACACAGGAGGACTTCCAACAGGCAGGGAAGCAGGAAGCAGATAGGCAGAGGTTATAGAGTTTAGAGAGGACAGAGGAGAGTTCCGGGGCAGATTTCTTCAGTAATATGACTGGGATTCCGTCACCGCCGCTCGCTTTGTGTGGGTCAAGTTATGCAATTATCTTGGCGACCAGCGAGGGTGTAATGTGGACATTATTTAGTTGAGCCTTAGTTCTGGGTGGGAAGTCGGGTGTAGGTATTCCTAGAGTTATCCATACGTTATATACATTCTGTCAAGAAAATTTTACCAGGCTTTCTATCAACAGGCAATTGAATCAATATAATCTTTCCACTTCATTTCAGCTCGAGAAAATCCTCTAGATTGCTCAGATCTAGAAAAACTTAAGAAATTGACCGCTGTCTAATACTTCATTGCACAGTTTTTGTCAGATAATTTTTTACGAAAGTATCTGCCATGCAGTGGCGACATTGACGGTTTGACTGTTTATACGAGACAATAACCATCGCCAGAAATATTTTGGGTGTAGCTATGTTGTATTCATTTGAACAGAAAAGCATTTATCACCGAGTTTGTTTTGCAGAGGCGAAACTGTCATGAAAAAAAGAAGACGATCAGAAGAGACTTTGAACATAAAAATGAAATATAAACCATAAACCGGTGCATGGAGACATCTGAAAAAGACATTGACGACACAGGAAACTGGTACGTGTGCGGAAGACGCTCTTAAACTACAAAATAACCACAAAAATACATATTTGGGTACAATCTAATTGACCAAGAAAAATTATTTGAAAACAGAAGGCATTGAACAATTTAGGTTCAATTTTTGTTGTAAAACTATGGAAAATCTTTTTAATATAATTAAAAATTGATTGTAAAAATAAATTTAAAAAATATTAAATGTAGAGCAGTTCTTTTTCTCTATCGAAATGTATCAAAATTAATAATTAATTATTAAAAACACGCAAGATATAATGTTACAAAATCCATAATCTGGTCCAGAATGACAAAAATCTGGTCAGAAATTCGTGTGGAGTGAAATTTTGACATTAATAGTGTGCTGTTTTTTTGTTGTTTTTTTTAATCATAAATTTTGATATTAGTTCAAAAAAACAAAAAAACAAAAAAAACAAGAGACCGCTACCGGAAAGGAGATTTCGGTAAGAATTTAAGAAATCAGTAGACAACCTACAATCATATTTTATAGTGAAGCTACAGAGCACGAAGCAAATTTCTATGCAAAGAATCGATGTGCATTCTCCTGATCCCCCAAGAAAATTTGCTATCACTACTGCTATTCGTATAGCAATGCAACATAAGAAAAGAATCGCTCCTGGTTAGTACAAGTGGGATGCATACTTGTAAAATTGGTTAAGTTTAGATTTGAGTCTCTATGTCAGTTTTAGTTTTAAGTCTATAAAAACTCATATAAAAACATTAATCGTACTTATACCTGTTTTTTAAAATAAATATTTATCGGGTTTGTACTTCGTTTTATAGGTAAAATAAATATTGGTAACCTTTTATATTTGTGTGTTAAGATTGGACTGGGTTTCTTTTATAATTTAATATGTAAAAATTCATCCATTTTATACTTGCACCTGTAGGTAAATATTAGTTGTATTTATACGTGTGCTTATAGGTAAACGCTTCTCGATTTTATACTTGAATTCAAAAGTAAGTATTAGTCTCGTTACTTTTAGAGTTTAATAGAAAAATTTTGGTCAGGTTACTGTTAAAATATGTAGGTAAATATTGGTTAAATTTATACTTGAGTTTACGGGAAAGCATAGGTCGTTTGTGGGCTTCCTCACGAACATATGTAAATAAAAGTATGCAAATTATCTTTTATTCTCTTCTTGGTGACTTTGACTGTGGATTACGAGGTGGAACATGCATGTACTTAAATGAGCCAAAGAAATTCAAAGTTCTTAGTTGAGAGTAGCACAATGTGCGTAAGTAAAAAGGTTAAAATTGTTGCTAATAATAGTCTGTGTTCTTTTTGTTTTTATTGTCGGAGAAAAACTGATAAAAACGTCAGGCAATAAAGGAGATTGTACTTATCGAAATCAGTTAAAGTATCCTGTTGTTGTTGTTTTCTTTGACGGTGTGTGGGTGAAAACGAAGAAAGGAAAGTTAGAAGGAGATAAAAGACGAATGTGTGACCCCCCACCTTACGCCCGGGTCGTCAAGTAAAATTTTCTTTAGGTGCATTGAGACGAGGTTTTTCAGATTGGCTCCCATGTCGGACTGATTTGACCGGTTAAAAAACGTTAATAAGTAGTGGATGTGATCGACTCCAAACAGCATACACATTTTCTAGGTGTGAAAAGAAAATTGACTGTGGTAATAAATCAATTTGCTATTCCCTATCAAATCAGGATCCAGAATCTTACTTTTCACACTGACCTTGTGAAATTTGCCTTGGTCTGGGCTTTTTCGAAAATGTTTTTAGACGCTTTGATCCAATTTTGCGGGTGTGTAATTTTACTATTTTCTTTTGAGCTAATTGTTAGATGATATAGGATTTGTATCCTGTAAAAGTTAGAAAAAAATGACTCAATATTAAAAGTGGAAGAGAATTTACGAGTAAAACATACGCCTTTATCAGAAGAAATTGATAACCACCCAAATTAAGTAAAGAGAAGAGAGATAGAAGACGTACTCTTATTTAACACATTATGGGTTCCTTGTAGTCACTAGAACAAAACTCGTTATAAGCGATTCTGAGACTAATTTTCAGAGTAAAGAATGTTTTAGACTCTTTGAGGACATGCTTACAATTTTTTCGGCTCGAAAAAGTTGTGATCGTAACTGTCACATTTGAACTGTCTGAAAAATTGTTTCATGTGGGCTATAGAGGTTGTAGGTGGGAACCAAGGTGAAGATAGTAATTGCACTTGGTATTTACGAGAAGAATCGATCCCAGCTTTTACTTAAGAATAAATGTGTGGTATAATTCGCACAACGCAAACGAACAAACACAATCTAGATTCCAGTCATTAGATATGAGAAAGTAATTTAACTTATGGCCTCTTTTATCCTCAAACATTATAACGTGTTTACCTTACGCACGGTTTTGTCATTCATTTTGATTAAAAGTAGCCGAAGTCAACAGAAGTCCGGAAAAACGCATCGTTTATAGCTTTTACAGTTTGTCTCACCATCACCATCTTTGTTTTCGATACTATTATATATTCACCTCATAATGCTAGTGGTTTCCATCATAATCTTTCTTAGAAATTGCTGTAAATTGTGGATGGTTAAGTGGCATTTTATCGCAATTGGGTCAGATAAGTAACGCATTAATGTAACCTATTGGGGAGAGAAATTGATACACTGTATTAGGCATCACTAGCTTGTCTTAGGTTTTTCATGTTTTAATTCGTCTAAGACCAAGCTGTTGTCTGTCAACCATTACAGGCAATCTCTTCTGCCTCCCATAAGCATGGACCAAGCGATTCTTCCTGAGAGCAATACACTACGCCTCTTCGGCCTTACTCTCTCCTCAGCCCTCAAATGGAACCACCATATTGAATCCATAGCAAAATCTGCTGCTAAAAAGGTTGGATCACTGTATCGATCCAGCATGTTTTTTTCCGCCTGAATCCATCCTGCATATATACAAGTCAACCATCCGTCCGTGCATGGAATACTGCTGCCATTTATGGTCAGGTACCCCTGCCGTTCTCCTCGGTGTTTTCGACAGGCTCCAAAGGAGAGTCTGTAATGTGATAGGTACTGATCTGGCGGCTCGACTGCAACCACTTACCCACCGTCGAAATGTGGCCTCCCTTTGTCTGTTCTATAAATACTTTCATGGCTTCTGCTCGGACGAACTTAAGTCACTGGTGCCTACTCAACAGGTGTTTACTCGTGCAACCAGACTGGCAACTGGGTCCCACCTATTCACAGTCAGGTTAGCCAAATGCAGACGACAATTCTACTCCTGCAGCTTCTTCTCTCGCACTTCCCGCCTGTGGAACTCGCTCCCATATTCTTGCTTTCCTGACGGCTACAACCTCCAGAAATTTAAATGCAAAGTTAATACTCATCTACTAACCACTGGACTCTAGCTCGCTTCCCACCCCCGTATAACCTTCCCTTTCTCTCCACCTATGTATCTCTCATCACACCTGCAGTAACAGGTTAAAAGTGGTGAAAGGAAGTGGGTAAGAGATGGATGAGAATACTGATAAGAGTGAAGTAGACGGAGAAAGGAACATGAGAGAGAGAGAGAGGATGCAGGTTAGTGAGATAGGAGATGACTATTGACTTTACATTTAAATTCTTGGTTATTATAGCTGTCAGAAAAGCAAGTAAATGGAAGGGAATTCCACAGGCGGGAAGTGCGAGAAAAGAAGCTGATGGAGTAGAATTTGGGTTTAAAATTTATTGGTTTCACAGTAAAAGGGTGGGACCAAGTTGCTAATCTTGTGGCTCGAGTAAATTTATATATAGAAGGCACAAGTGAGCTAAGTTCATCGGAGCAGAAGCCGTGAAAATATTTGTAGAAACGACACAGGGAAGCCATATTGCTCCTGTGAGAATGTAAC
>JBBBDQ010002482.1:100000-142500 GCA_037127315.1 Ascarosepion bandense | reverse complement strand
ATAGATAGATAGATAGATAGATAGATAGATAGATAGATAGATAGATAGAGTTGGACAGACCGTGACAGACATATATATAAAAGGCACATAGATTTGAATAGACTGTGACAGATATATAGATAGATACACAGATAATGAACAGACTGCGAAAATAGATAGATATATTTCAATGGACTGTGACACCCCCCCACCCCCATATATATATATATAGAGAGAGAGAGAGAGAGCGAGAGAGGGAGAGTGTGTGTGTGTGTGCGTGTGTGTGTGTGTGTGAGTGAGAGAGAGTGATAGAGAGACGGGAAATTGCAATATTGATTTATCAAAGTGAAAGAAAGTTGTTTACTCTGCATCTCAGAGTTGATTTCTAATCGATTTTATAAATTGATCTTTTCGGTCCATTAGTCAGATTAAAAGCCGATCAAACAGAAACAATCAGTGAAACAATTATTTTAATGAAACTGAATGAAAATTGAAATGATTAAATCGATATAAATGAATGAATTACACGCACGAAATGGACTTTACTACGCTTACATATTTAATAAAAATCTTAGTTTTTCGACATATTTTCCTTGAAGATGAAGGTATTTATATTGGTGGCATTTCAAAAAAATAAAAAAGCAGAAGCTTCTTATTAATCATACATTATTTCTTTATATTTGACGAGAGTGTATTATACAATAGCCAACATGATTTATATGCTTTGACAAAATTTATGAAAAAGAACCAGGAAACGAAATTCATGTGTAGCTTCAAATATCATTTGGCTATTACATCGTTTTCTGTAATAATTTAAGAAATAAGTACGCCGCTTACATTATAGAATCAACTGTAAATAGGTTGAGGCAATAAATGAAATATATAAAAATGAACAATTAGTTACAATGTTTACAAAAGAAATTTTATGCACACATATATACATACACACAGAAATACACACACACTCACACACACACACACATACATATATATATATATATATATATATATATATATATATATATATAAATTCGAAAGGAAGCGTCGTGAAAGTAATTCCCAAACGGATCCTATTAATCAGTCAGTCAGTTAAGTGCCATACGTGAAACACGCTTGGGCGATCATGTCTCGAAAGAGACATGACTTACTTGGCAGAAGATTATCCCGCAGTAGGTTGCCATTGTTTTCTGCGGTAGACTGGTTGCCGACCGAGGCTATAGAACCCAATCTGTCCTGTTATTTGACTCATAGCTAGAAAGGGAAGAGATGTATTATATTATTATGTAGTAATTAGTGGGGGATCAGTTTATTACTTCATAACAATATAAGACTGATCCCCCACTTTATACCCAGTAGAAGTTTTAATTATATTTCTATTACATACAGTCAGTCAGTTAAGTGCCATATGTGATACACGCTTGGGCGATCATATCTCGAAAGAGACATGACTGACTGGGCAGAATATTATCCCGCAGTAGGTTGCCATTGCTTTCTGCCGGTAGACTGGTTGCCGACCAAGGCTATAGAACCCAATCTGTCCTGTTATTTAACCCATAACTGGAAGGAATAGACGGATTAATACCTTTCCCAAGGGTATTTGCGCGTAAGAGAATGCAATGAATTCGGCTGGAATTCGAAATCGGCTCCCCGATTTCTCGTTCCGAGCCGATATCCACTGTACCACAACGCACATCCTCCAATCATAGTAACTATTAAAATTAAATATTAAAACTGATCCATCTACAGGGTCAATGTAATTGAATTTATTTATTTACAGAGCTAAGATTTATTACATATAAAAAATCAAAATTTTCCATGAATATTTTGCCATTTCAAGGAATAGATTTCTCACTCGTTTCTTCAGCAAAAACCAAGACATTATGCAACAATTCAGTTATATATTTTAATGTGTGTGTAAAAAAAAAATGAAATAAGAGTAACTAAAAAAAACTGGAAAAGACATTGAAGTTTGTCATAATGTCTTACTTTTCGCTGGAGAAACGAGTTATAAATTAACTCATTGTAATGGCAATACATTTATTTCGAATTTGAATTCATATATATATATATATATATATATATATATATATATATATATGTTATATATCGACAAACAAAAAACACGCATATATATAAAAATATAAAGTTATATTTTTATTAATGACGATGAACCGTGTAGCATAGGGAACAGAGAATTGAGAGAGCGCGCTTCTAATGGGTTGATGGGAGTGTAGTCTTATCTGTTGTGTCTCTCTCTTCACCGGCCGATCTCTGTTGCTCCTCTACTGGCGAATCCGTGTGCCGAGGTCTTTTTATAATCTTCCAGAACCGGGACTTTTTCTTCTGGTTTTGCCTCGCCCACGCACGCCCACGTAATTCTCAGAGACACCTGTTCTGTTTGCCTCTGTAGTTATTTCCGCTGCTGCCGGAAATAAGGTCAAACGACATTCGTTCCTTTCAACGACCGGAAACACCCTCGCTTGCATCAGCCTTCCTCGGGTGGGGCCAGATTGTTATACTACATTCCTCGCCCTCCCATTTTCCAAAATGTTCACCTAAGAACATTTTAAGCGCAACACCCTCACACTCCTCCCCATGCCACACAAGCCCGACAATTGTATAAAACATGTGCACGCCAAAACAACAAAACATGTGCATGCCGAAACAAAAAAAAACAACAAAAAAATATATAGGGGAGCCTACATCGGTAACCCAACAATGTTCGTGTCCATCGTGAAAATTGTTCTACCAGCTCGATGTTTCATTGTTCTTTTTTTTTCTTTTTTTTTTTTTAATATCCATTTTCACAGAATTGGGCAAAGTTCTTAAAAATGTTCATTTTCTTTCTCGACTCTGTCCATAAGCGTAGACGCCTCGATGCACGACCACATGATCATAGGCGGTAACCGCGGCCCAGTTTCTAAACTGACATCGAGTAAATGACCTTTGACCAACACCATGCGTGTTTCTGCTCGAGTTTATTGTTACACATGTAACTTAATTTAATTTAATTTAATTTCAAACATACTATGTTTGAACACAGAAAAATGGCCATTATCTGCAGTACATATCATTCATAGTCTGACCGAGAAATGTTCAATAGAAAATGAAGAAAATTACCCTGATTCCAACGTTAATCCGCATGCAATTTACTTGTGGAGGATTAGAGGTTTAGATGAAACATATTAATTTAGTCTAAAAAAATGGACCCGTGACTTGTAGTTCCTTAGTTTGTACAATGTCTTCTATTCCTTGAACTACTTCCTCTGGATTCGAATCCAAGCATATCTGATTTGTTGACATCTCTCTGTTTAACGCAGAGACATTTGAGTGTTGAACACCCGTTGACCCCGGAGTACTATTCACAACGGATAACTCCCTTTCCTTTCCCGAAGCACTGTTGCTTCTTTCACACTTAAAAATCCGCTTCCTAGCTATTATTCCAAGGATTATCATAACGCCGACTATGCCAGCAATGACTCCTATCGTCAACTTCTTCGGGAGTTCTTCATATCCTTCACTAAATCTTTCCATATCTATCTGTTCCAAGGTATTTACTAGTTTGCGGATAGGAATCTCCTCCATATCGCGCAATTCTACCGGCATGGTGTCCACTGAAAAATTGGGAAATTTCTGCGTAATTGGGGACCAAACCACTGAACCAGAGACGTTTATGGGTGTGAGCTGTAGCTTCCCTACGTTTCTAAATCTTGAGTCACCGTTAACCTGTGCAGCCAACACCATGTGATCATTGTACGCAGTACACCCCTCCTTTATCCGTATACTGGCCAGCGGGGCCTGGGCGACAAGCTTGCTCCGAGACCCGCCACCACAAAGAACTGCAAAGTGCAAATCCCTGGTAGCAGCGACCATCCAAGATTCCCGGTCTACCCTGATTGCGACTGGAAGTCGAGTATTCGTTTTAACTGTGACTCGACAGTTCCTCTCTATTCCTGCTTGATTATGCCGAAAAAGCGACATCTCGCAAGATTCTCTTGAATTGGTAGCATAAACGGGACCGGATACCTCGCACAATCCGTAGGTACTTGCTGAGCACCGTGTCGCTTCAGCCTGGCCCAAGAGAATATAGCGTGTTCCAGCCCTATTTACCGCGATCCTTTTTGACTCCATTTCAAACCTGGCCGACAACTTGGATCCGAACGCTGAACCTGATCGTGTGGGCAACGGAAGAGGAAAATTCAAAATGTTATATACTACATAGGAGTGTTCTCTATCCACCAATGGGACGTCCACCACAACCACAATCGATTTTGAGTCAAAAAGTGTCCTACAACTTAATGTTTTATAATAATACCAGATGTCCTTATCTGGATCGCTTGCTAATTTGAAATTATCTGGGAGCGTCTGAGCTATTTTATGCATCAATCCCCTTAAGTCGTGCGGAGCGATTATGCTAGGAGACAAATGACCAATCGACAATAAGTTGAGCTGCAGTTCCAAATAGCTTAAAGCCATACGGACGTCTAAGAAATATTTCCCTAATTTATCGACTATAATCTTGTACAACCAGTGTCTATGGGTAAGGATCTCTAATCTGGATACTCGTTTATCCAACCCCTGTGTTGCGTTTGCCATGGAACCTACAATCCCTTTAAGGCTAGAAATAATTTCATTTATTTTGTGTCTATTATTAGATACCTCATGTCTCGTAACATTTATTACGGAAATGCTATCCTCTGTCATATGTAGTATCCTTTCCTGTGTATTTGCTAACTTACCCAATGCTCTTTTGATCACACGTAGATCATCTTCCGATGTTACTCCAAAAAGGTAACTAAGAGCATTCCCTACAAAGGGCAACACGGACCGCTTAGTTCTGCGAGTCATAGACCTATAATCTTTGTATTTTAACAACAGCCTTTCACGTTCTATTACAATTTGCTTAAATTCATCATTTACATGATTCATCAATGTTTCGAATGTGACGTCCCCAAGGAATTCCTGTGGGAAATTTTCCTTTGCGCCCGACTGGACATTTTGTATGCATCCCTTCAATGATTGGAACGCAGCGTCGTATGGTGTCAGATTGATCGAAAATGTCACCAGCCACCTTGCACGTGGCAGTGAGATCTCGTTCTGTTCAATAAATACGACGTTCTGGTAATTTTCAATCGCTACGTCCAATCCAGGAAAAAACAGCAGGACCAACAGAACAAGATTTGCCATCTGAAACGAAAGACAAAGCCGTTAGTCTCGCTCTGTACTGACACCAGAGACGAATAATTTACTTTATGCTTTAGATACTATTAATAATTTTCCACGTTTGTATCTTCCTAACTATTTCACTTAAACTATCGTTAATCCTCCCACTGCTTCTTTCCCAATCCTATAGCATATCAGCCAATAAGTCTACAAGACTTTTCAGTTGTTCTTTATTTTTGTTCCGATCAACTGTGGAATCTGCAGGTCTATCCGTGTCAATATAAAGTTTTCAGAAATTAATATATCTTCAAAAGATATTTCCCAAGTCACATAAATGAAAATTCACAGAGGATGTTGAATTGATGGGAACCTGCACAAAAGCATAATTCACAAACATAGAAATGTAAATCATTTTGTAGTGTACAGTCATTGAAAAGAAATCCCAAAAAAAAAGAAAACCTAACACTGCACAAACCAAAGAAAACATTGTTATCAACAAGTTAATCCAATTATCCACTTTAAAGAGTAGAAGAAACTTCCTTTACATGATTTTACATTTCACTTACTCAATAAAAGTAAGATTAATTAAGCAACATACCAGTAAACTCACTTCACATATATGGTAAAATATTAACAAAAAAAATAAATCATTAACTCAGATGTTTTATACTTACAGATAGGTAAATATCTCAACTTTATTCCTCCCGTCAACCCCAACCTATGCGCTCTCCGCTAGGCGTACTACTCTCTGCATGTAGTCCTGAACCCCCTCCGTTCTACCCTTAATGTGTTCGACACCGAACAATCCACATTTCTTAATTCTAGGGTCAGATCGGCAAAAGTATGCTGTTCCATTTTTTTTTCTAACTAGACTTATAAACAAGAGCAGAACACACTATCAAATCAAAGAGTCACCTACCTTGGCTGATGTCTATAGTCGTGCGGCTGCTTCTATTTTCGTCTTCTTTTTTCTTTCTATCTGGTAGTTTTAAGTCCGTTGAATTTCAATCGTCGCCGTGGCAACCAGCTCGCATCTAACTGTTTTGTTGTCTCAAAACAGCAAGTCACTGGGCACCAATTATGTGTCTTAATGACTGAGCCGGTTAGAATAGCGAACAGAGAATTGAGAGCGCGCGCTTCTAATGGGTTGACGGGAGTGTAGTCTTATCTGTTGTGTCTCTCTCTTCACCGGCCGATCTCTGTTGCTCCTCTACTGGCGAATCCGTGTGCCGAGGTCTTTTTATAATCTTCCAGAACCGGGACTTTTTCTTCCGGTTTTGCCTCGCCCATGCACGCCTACGTAATTCTCAGAGACACCTGTTCTGTTTACCTCTGTAGTTATTTCCGCTGCTGCCGGAAATAAGGTCAAACGACATCCGTTCCTTTCAACGACCGGAAACACCCTCGCTTGCATCAGCCTTCCTCGGGTGGAGCCAGATTGTTATATTACATATATATCGTTTCATCAGACGTGCTTTTTAGATGGGTAGATGGAAAAAAGGCTGTTTAAAATAAACGGTGTGCCTACTCAAATATAGATATTCACAAAAGAAACGTTTAAATAATGACGATATCGGATTAATGCTTAAAGTCTATTCTTAAGGTGTTACGAGGTTTGAAAGAATTAGAAATGAGAAGTGTTATTAAGGAACGATGACAATAGAAGAGTAATCAGTAATCAATAGGTAGAAATGACATTGCATTTAGTTTTTGAAGGTTAAAGTTGGTCAAAGTGTATGAAGCCGGACGAGAGTTCCATAGGCGATAAGTGCAAAAACAAGAAAGTTTTACCAAAACACTTACGATTGCATCTCGCGAATTCAATTGTAAACGGATGAGTACATTTTGGCAATCTAGGACTGCACTTAAATTCATTAACGCTCTATACCATAGAGAAAAACTCGTCCGAACAATTACCATGAAAGAAACCGGAAGAGACTTCTACAGGTGAGAATGAGAAGTCCATGAAAATAGAACTTCCGCTTACGTCTCGCTATTTCGAAAATTAAAACGATGAGATTTATTTGCCAAGTTTAAATTCATGCGGTCGAGGTATCAATGCGGAAAGAGCATTAGGACAACTGCATTAAAATATTCATGGAAAAGGAAAAAGGGAAGTCACATCGTGGTGGTGATAGGTCGAGATGCCAGGTCAAGGCCGATTATATTGCAGATATGTCTTTAGCGTTTGTGGATAATCTCGAAATATATAGCCGGAGATCCAAACCAGATATAGCAACAATATTCAATGGACAGACGATTTATAAATGTTGAAGATGGAATAGAAAAAATGTCTGGCTAAGTTAATCAATATATCTAGAAGTTAATCAATATATCTAGAAGATAATCAATATATCTAGAAGTTAATCAATATATCTAGAAGATAATCAATATATCCAGAAGCAAGACTTGCAATAGATTCAATATAACCACTTCATTTTCTGTGAGTAAAAACCATAAGACGAAGAAGGCAGAGTGCGTTTCTACCGTAGAAGTTTGCATCAATCACAGTAATGGAAGGAAAACTTTCTCTATAATGATTAAAATGTAGCAGTTTCTTTGTAGAGGTGATATACATTTACAAGCTATTCCCTTTCCCAATATCTTTATTTTTCTTGTCTTTTGTGGGAGATGCAGTTATATATGTAAGAATAATGGGAATGATATGACAAATATTAAACCAATAACAATATTTTATTGCCTTAGCAAAACTAGACAGGAAGTATGTAAAAAGAAATAAATGTAATATATATGTTTATATGAAGTGTTCAGTTGGAAATGCCAATCACCTGAAGAATATTCTGAGTGTACGACGGCTGAAACATTGCGAATATGGCAGAAAAAATGATGACAAAGATTTCGAACAATGTAAATAGCATAAATATTTACAATACCTCATATCAGAAACATAGACAATTAGCATTATAGCACGGAGTTGCTCGGGTGTAATGAAAGCTTTAAAACTAATCCATGGTCCTGCAGCTCAGACTCTTTGGACGTTGGCACGAGAGACTAAAAAGCAATAGTTGTTTCCAGTTAAAGCGAAACTGTAGACTGAAAGAAAAATGAATGGATGTAAATCAAATTTTGATTACCTGGTATCAATATCGAATAAGTTTTTTTCGTCGTGAACTGAATTTTGAAGGCTAAATAAGTCCTCTGAGTAAATGGTATCATGACTGAGACGAAGAACTACAATTATACCTACTTAGAGCCAAACCCGAAGGAAAAAATAAAATAAAAGGGCTGCAAAAATACAGACATACAGGCAGATAAACAAACATACACACAAACATCTTGCCTTATATATATATATATATATATTATCTATTTTCTGCACTATTGTAAGAACTGCAACCTTGAACCTTCTGAATATCGTTTCTTATGTCTTTGTCTATGAGTGTATCAAATTCGATTATCGATTTTCGATATTTATCTGGGGTACCTCGACACAAAACCTAGCTAAGAACACTCGCAAACGCTGATAGTACAACTGTGAAAATTTTCAAGAAAATCGGTTCAGCCGTTTTGGAGTCTATAGGTAACGGACACACACACATATCAGATAGAAATTAAATAGATTAGCAGGTCACATTTAATTTTGATTTCTTAAATTTTTCTTAAAAGCGGCCATTTTCTTAATTTGAAGAAACTTGTAAACAAACAAACATTCATCGATTTTAAAAATATTTTAAAAGATTTCTGACACTTTATTTTAGTAAATTTAGAAAATTGGAAGTTAAATTAATCAGATTTTAAAGAAATATTATTAGTTATAGCATTAAAAATCAATATACAACCAATTATTAACGATTGGTCGCGTTCATCTGATCGAACTTTGACGGAGTGTTAAATGACGAGACGATGACAGCTTTCTACGCATTAACATAAAAACAATTTTCATTAATCTAAAGGAAGGGAGAAAACTCTTAAATTACGTCACATTTTCATAATAGTTAATTTTAGTTAACCATACTTTTAGTTGGATTTTGATGAAAATGTTAGGACTTATTCATAATTGACTGAAATCAATTTTAAAATAATTATTTTTAGAAAATATGGGTAAAAATATTTTTTTTACATATGTTACCCCACCCACCAATTACTTTCCGGAAACGTCTAAAAATTTTGGGTCACAATAAACCTAATATAATTAAATTCTGAAGTCATTCGGGAATGCTAATCAAAATTTTTTTCTTCAATATTGGCTTTCTTTCTAAAAAGTAGGTCTGAATTTCAAAAAATGCAGTAAGTTTGCTAATTTTTATATGGATAAACTTTTAATTGCTTTTATGAACATTATAAATTAAACAAATCATAGTCTGAAAAAATATTTTCATTTTTTAAAATTGTTTTTTATAATAATATAAGTTTCAAAAATATTTTAAAATTTCTTTCTCCATTGGGTCGGCTAGGATATGAAAATAACGCATGAAGACTACATGTACTAATCGAAAATTGAAAAGCTTAACACAAATGATTTCGCCATTGGATTTTTAAAACAATTAAAACTTTTTTAATTGTGTGCGTTTTGATTACCCGTATCTTATTGGTACTATTAGCCGTACGTAATATTTATAATTAAAAGGTCATGTGATTCAAGGATTGCCCCACCTTACATAAAAATAATAAAATTCATACCAAATTCGTCTTCCATACTTAGCATTTTTTGGCCGGCTACTGTAAATCATATCAGCTATCACGTCTTGATAAGGAGTTGACAGATGTGATGATAGGATACTGTAAATGAGAAACGCTTATTTGGAAATATTGCAGCCAGTAAGCAAGTAATTCTTGTTTCAAATCAACTTAAAGTAATTTTAAATTCGTTAATTTGAAAGAAAATAATGTGTCAACTTGGTGTATTTTATTTTTGTAAGATTTTTTAAAACCGCGAATTGGCTTCTGTTTACAATCGATGAAAAATGGCGGAAAACTTGAAATTTAAAAACTTTTTTTTAAACGTAAACATTTTTAAATTCCGATCAATATAATTTTGGTTTTAAATAAACCAGGGTATTTTGCTTACTGTAATTAGTAAATTTAATTTCTTTGCTTTCAATTAAAGTTAGAATTAAAACTTCAAGAAAATTTTATTTTTAAAAATTCAATTTAAATTGAGGTATCGAACATTTTTGGAGGTACCTACCCCCAACTAAGCAAAATCATACTCAGTCTCAATGTTCCAAGTGTTTCTATCACTCTTCTGATTTACATTAGTGATGGACAGAAGTTCATCACTGAACCTAAATGAAGATGACCTACCCAATGTTTTGGCGCCCACTATCAATTCCACGGTGTGATACTCGATGATAGCTCTGTAAAAATGCGCAGATATTAACCTCGCCTTCATGGCTGTCAGAGAAGTGGTTTACCCAAAGAAATTATGAAGAAGTATTATTAAAGTTCATAGAAACATACTTAATCACACAGTCCGCGTAAAGGGACCCAACCGCCTGACCCAAGCCAGGAGACGTAGCCAAGTGAGTTATTATTATTATTATTATTATTATTATTATTATTATTATTATTATTATTATGTCATTTTTCATCATATTCCATTTCTGCTTTGGTCTCACTACCAACGAAGTCTGCGGGGAGACCTAAGGCAGGTAGTAGCGTGTTGTTATGGCTCCATTTCATGTTTTTCTATCTTCCCTATCATCCCCAGCATTACATAGATAAAGTTTTCCTTAGTGTGTGGGCTGTACTTAATAAGACAATTTTTTGTATATCTCTTAAGCTGGGGTTTCCAGGGATTCTTTCAATGTGTTGTTTTGTTCCATTTTTTATCATTCCAAGTGCACCTACTATCACTGGCACAACTCTTGTTTTCAATTTCCACATTTTTTCTATTTCAATTTCCAGGTCTTTATATTTTGACAGTTTTTCAAATTACTTGATTGCTATGTTACAATCCGCTGGACAAGCCATATCAATTAATAGACAAGTTTTCTCCTTCTGGTTTTTAACAATAATGTCTGGCCTGTTTGCTTCAATTTTTCTGTCTGTGTAGATGGTGTAATCCCATAGAATGGTTACATCTTCTATTTCTGTAACCGGTGCTGGATGATGTTTATACCAGTGTTTGTTTACAGCTTTTCCATAATGTTTGTACATTGCCCAATGTAAATATTGCCAAACTCTATGGTGGCGATTTTTATATTCATTTGGGGCAAGCACATAACAGCCTGAGATTAGGTGGTATATTGTTTCTTGGTGTTTATCACAAAACCTGCATTTTGGATCCATATTATTATGCATAATATTTGCCTGAAAGTTTCTAGTGAAAAGAATTTGGTCTTGTGCTGCAAGAATAAAGCCTTCAGTTTCAGACTTTAATCCAGATGCACGTAACCATCGATGAGTATTAACTTTGTCAACATTGGATTTATTGGCACGTTCTGGATATTGGCCATGCAGAGGTTTGTCTTGCCAGCGCTGTTTCATCTATTCAAGAGCTTTATCTTTGGCTTTCATTTTCATATTTTTTGCCGCAATAGTTGGTTCTTGGCTTCTGTTTTGCTTTTCTACAGAATCTACTAACTGTAAATCTTGTTTGTATTTAATGCCTTCTTTTATTATTGAATATTTTTTCTTTCTTTCTTCATGTTGCCTTACTAATTGTATCATCCAATCCTTTGTTGTTTCTATGTATGTTAGTAAGCCAATAGTTGTTGCCTTGTATGACAATTCCAGCTGAATAAGACCTCTTCCACCTTCTTTACGGGGTATGTATAGACGGTCTACATCAGCCTTTGGATGATGCATCTTATGCTTAGAAAGAAGCTTTCTTGTTTTAGCATCCATTCGCCTGATGTCGTTTAGAGTTCAGTTTAAGATGTTAAAGCTATATTAGACAACTGAGATTGCAAGGCTATTAATGGCCATAACTCTGTTCTGTGAATTTAATTCAGTTTTTAATATCATTCGTAGCCTTCTATAGTACTCTTTACGCACTATTTCTTTCATTTTTTTATGGTGAATATTTTCGCTCTCATTTACACCTAGGTATTTATAAGCTTCTTCTGGTTTCAATCCTTTTATTGTTACAGCAGGGTCTAAGCTAATGTTTCTTGTATTGATCCACGTAAAACTGTAGCTTTAGCACATTTATTCAAATTAACTTTCATTCCAATGTCTTCGCTGAAGCATTTTACAGTTTGCAGAAGACCTTCCAGCTCATTATCATTCTTAGCATATAACTTTAAGTCATCCATGTAAAATAGATGGCTTATTTTCTTTTGGCCTATTTTATAACCACATTCTGTCTTATTAAGTTGACTGGTTAGTGCTATTAATGATATGCAGAATAGTAAGGGAGATAAAGAATGACCTTGAAATATACCTCTTTTGATGTTTATTTCATCAGACTTATAGGTTCCATTTATATGATTGAGGTAAAGGGTTGTTTTCCATATAGACATGCACTGTTTGATGAAATTGATGATGACGGGCGATATCTTGTATATATTTAAAGTCTTTAAAATCCAGGAATGTGGCACACTATCGAATGCCTTTCGGTAGTCTATCCAGGCAGTACTAAGATTTTTCTTTGTACTGTAGCAGTTTTCCAGGATCATTTTGTTAATTAGCAATTGGTCTTTACAACCATAACAGCCACGTTTGCACCCTTTTTGTTCAAGCGGTATCATGTCATTTCTTTCTAAGAATAAATATGTCTGTTTTGTTAAAATAGATGTTAATAGTTTATATGTTGTCGGAAGACATGTAATTGGTCTGTAGTTTTTCGGGTTGTTTGTGTCACCATTCTTGGGTAGAAGAAATGTAATTCCTTTGGTCATCCATGCAGGAATTTATTATTATTATTATTATTATTATTATTATTATTTGTCACAGTTTATATGTGTAATTTAAAATTTGAGTGTTGAAATGTAATATCTCAGAGTTGTAATCATAACCCCCACCTCCTGTGAAACCACGTGTTACCCTTTATTCTCTGACTGGTGTCTTCCTAAAGCATAGACGAATCGGGAATTATCTAAATGAAAACAGAAGCCCAGTTTTTGAAGAAGTCGAAAAATTCAAAGAAATTTCAATCTTCTGTTTACGGGTAATGTAATCTATAGTAATGGAACCACTAGTCTCCCTGTTAGACTAATTTTGAAATAAGAAGGGGGAAAAACTTAAAACCAAAAGCAAAATTTTGTTTAGATCCAACATCCTCAAATTTGGACCAATCCAAACATAGTTCAGAAATAGACACATCATCCAATTAAAAAACATAATATATAATCATCGAATCTCAATTAAAAAAATCCAACCATCCGATTTAGATGCCTAGTCCCGAATATATAACACTAGTCGAAATCTCTAATCACCTCACCGAAATCATCAGACTTCCAATAACGGTCAGAATACACAAAAATCTGAATTTCAAATCGCCTAATTCATGTGCGTTTTGGTGCAGTGAATATTGGCCTCGAATGAGAAATTGGGGAGCCAAGTCCGAATTTTAGTTGAATTCCTTGCATTCACTTACGCACGAATACTCTTGGGAAAGATATTAACCTCTCTCTTCCCTCCAGTTTGGATTCTATAGCCTTGGTCAGCAATCAGTCTACAGCAGTAATTGCAACCTACTGCGGGATAATCTTCTGCCCAGTCAGTCATGTCTCTTTCGAGCCATTGATCGCCCAACCGTGTATCACGCATGGCACTTAACTGTCTGACTGAATTCATGTCTAGAGTTACTAAGATCAAGACAACGTATCAAAACACTACAATCTGGATCAGAAGTCACAATAAACAATTAATCCAAATCCCAAACTATATAATCTACACTCAGAGTCGAGTAATCCTGACCACAAGTCACAATTACCAAACCCTGAATAAAATAATCTAGTTCCAACAAGAATCACCCATTCATAGAACCTAACGTATCCGGCCACGTTAAAAGAAGTGTTAGTCAGAGAATTTAGACCCCCCCCGCCAATCATATAAACCAGGTATTCAGTTACTGAATCTAGAAGGAACGTACAAATTAATGAACCAATACTATCATCCCATTAAAGATCAAAAGAGAAAGCCGTCACTTTTATAGAGAAAGCTATGTTCACTCAGGCAAGAACTGAATATCTAATTCAGGCCCCAAAAGCTAATCACTAATCACATATACCCAATCACACAATAACGACTAAAATGTCACCTCACTCAGTCCAAGTTAAAAACCGAATTACACACCTAAATAGTAATCACACTCACCCAACAATATTTGATTCTACTCAGAAAATTGCATAAAAACCAGCAGTAAAGTTGCAATGCCCAAAATACACTCGTAGGCGCCACCGTAATACTTGGTAAAATAGGCCTTGTGCCAAACACGTCTGAAGTCCCCACATTTTAAATATTAGAAGGTTGAAGGTTGGATGTTGAAATGTGAAAGGATAAAATATTTCATGTGTACATTAAAGTAAAGATTTATTCCCAGAACGACAAAATTGTAAGAAGAAAAATATAAGTGAAATTTTGTTAACTGAACATTATGACATATTTGTGAGAAGAAAAATGTTCATTGAGTAAAATGCATGCAGTTTAGTAGTTAAAATGGTTCGTAGAACTATGTACATATTTAAAATGTACGCAGAAGTTAAGAGTTCATGGTCGTGTAGTAGCAGAATGTAATGTCTCTGTTCCTCCCTCTTTTTAGTAGGTCACGACAGGTTGAGAGAAAGAGAAGGCAAAACAAATTAAGGTTGTACTTAACACGTTTATTTTGTTGTGTTGTTCTCTTTAGCGGTGTGGTGTGAAAGTGAAGAAAAAGACGTTGGAAGAAGAGGGTGAATGAAACTGTGACATGCCGTACGTCCGTGTTGGCTTCTTGAATTTTCTTTCGTTGCATTGCCACGAAGTCTTCAGCTAACCGCTCTCATGTTGACTAACTTTGACAGATTAGCGTCGTGGTTTAAATAGTAAAATGATACCGGCTGCAGCTAGCCTTTTCGCGTCTAGATGTGAAAATAAGTCATATATGAATTTGCTATTTTTAATCCAATCAGGATTCAGAGTTAGCTTTTCGCACTGACTTGTGAATTTTTTTTTGTTTGGGTTTTTCCAAAGTCGTTCGAATCCACTTTTGCGCGTGGGCAATTTTACTTTCGGTTTTTCCCAAATGCTTTTAGTCGTTTGAATCCGATTTTGCGGGTGTGCAATTTATTTTGCGTTTTTTTTTTTTGTTGGTTGATAGATGATATACGATTTGTATTCTATAGACTGAATCTCATTTTATTAAAATTTTAATATTTTTATTATAATTGCTCAGATTATACAAGAATCAAGTGAAAATGCGCAAAATGCTCAAAATTAAATTCAAGTTGAAGCAAGCAGTTCAATTTCGACAAGAGTTAATGCGAGCAAAGACAAACTAAGTCACATCTGCTTGATTTTCATATCCTGTATTTGGATTTTGGGATGTTTTTTTTTGCTGATGACCACACATTCGGTTTTCTTGCTGTTTATTTGTAGTCCTTTTTTGTCACTCTCTTCAGCTACCTTCTGTAGAAGGTCTTGTAGTTTTCGTTCCGTGTCTGTTATCAGCACTGTATCACCTGCGCACCTTATGTTGTTCAAATTGTGACCTCCGATGACAAATCCTGTCATAACATCTAGGGTCCTCAAAATTTTCTTGCTGTACAATTTAAATAAATCCGGTGAAAAGACACGTCCATGTCCTACGCTCCTATCTATCTTTGTATATCTACAGACTTTGTTACTTGTCCGTATGGAGGCAGTTTGCTGCCAGTAGAGATTCTTAATTATCCTAATGTCTTTCTTCAAATATGTCGAAGCTGCTGAGCATCTCCATCAATTCTTTGTGGCATATTTTGTCGAACGCTTTTGCATAATCGATAAAGCACAGATACAAGTTCTTTTTCATTTGTATTGCCCTTTCAGAGAACATCCTAATCATAAATATAGCGTTCCTTGTCCCAGTGTCTTTGACGAACCCGCACTGTTCTTGTCCTATCTCTGGCCTGATTCTGCTTCTTGCTCTATTCATTAGTATTCTCACGATCAGTTTTGTAATATGACTCATTAAACTGATAATTCTGTGTAGTTCGCACTCGTTTGCACATGGCTTCTTAAGCAGCGCTATAAAAATAGACCAGCATAGGTCGTCGGGCATGATACCACTATTATAAATTTCATTTATTATTTCTGTAATTTTCTTTATGCCGAATTCTTCCATGAAGTGTTCTCACCGAAGACGGAAAGTGCGACACAGAGATCCAAAGGCGAATTGGCATGGTGAATGACACATTCCAGAAACTGAGTAAAGTATTAAGACACAGGAAAATTTCACTAGAAACAAAGAAGAGAGTACTGGATTGCTATGTGATGTCAGTTCTTCAATATGACAGTGAATGCTGGACAATATCAACAAAGATGAAGAGAAAACTTGAAGCAGCTGAAACTTGGTTCTATAGAATGGTGCTGCGGATATCATGGACCGAGCCACTGAGTAATGACGAGGTGTTGGAAAGAATGGAAACGAAAAGAAAATTAATATTGAGCATCAAGAAGAGACAACTGAAGTTTCTGAGACATGCAATGAGAAAGAAGAACTTGGAGAATTTGATACTAACTGGCTAGATAGATGGAAAAAGAGACAGAGGAAAGCAGCGGATAACATATTTGAAGGGCCTGAAGAGGTGGATGACAGAATGGGGGCTGCGAGATGTTACAGGAGAAAGCGTGCTATTAGGCAACAGGGATAGGGAGACGTGGAAGGCCATGATTGCCTACGTCCTGATAGGACAAGGCACATAGAAGAAGGTCATATCATTGTTTGATTACATGTGTGACATTCTGTTTTTTCTCTCCACGAAGCCGACATATTGGGTCATCTGTAGGGTGATGTATTCGACTCGGACGTGACTTGGACGTGACTTGGACGTGACTTGGACGACTTGTTCAGGCGCAGCTATGTTTACACCCTCGATTCCTGATTTCAGGTCACCGTGATTCAACCCTATCAGGAAGATTTCATGGTCTTACTCATTGAGTGTTCCCACTAACAGTAACTGGTACCAATATGTTCCATAATTTTCGCAATTCTATTTCCAGTGACCAAGTCAAGAGCAGAAACCCAGTCGCTAGATAAGAAATAGAAGTTCTACCAATGCAAACCAGGAAACAGATTCACCCTATTCGGACATCAGATTGAAAAAAATAAAACAGCATATTGATTGTACTACACAATCACCCATTTCAATTAAAATGAAAAAAACTCAATATCAGTCTAGACCCCTACTAAAAAACACTGAACTTATAATAAAAACACTAATTACCAATTTCAGTAGTTGGAGACAGATTCCGGCATATCAGATCGGAAAACCGATTTACCAACTCAAGCAAAGAAAAAGTAATTAACTACTTTTGAATAAATGCTCAATCACCAAATACCAAAGAAGACACGGTCATTTAATCTAGAAGAGATAAGGTCAATCGGATATTCGAACCGGAAATGCCAGTTACCAAATTTATGACAGATAATCGGGGCATTCAGTCTATACATGAAGACACAATAAATCGACGATAATATAGTCATACAATGGCCGAATGTGAAATCTAAACAGAAGACCTTCCAATGTAAACAGAAAACCTTGATTCTTCTTCTTCTATGTGCCCTGTCCCTTCAGGGCGTAGGCGATCATAGTTCTCCACGTCTCCCTATCCCTTGTGGCTCTTAGTATGTTTGCTCCTGTTACACCTCGAAACTCCTGTTCCGTCATCCACCTGATCACGCCATTCAAATATGTTATCCGCTGCCTTTCTCTGTTTTTTCCTTCTATCTAGCCTGTCAGTATAAGGTTCTCCAAGCTCTCTTTCCTTATTGCATGTCCCAGGAACTTCAGTTGTCTTTTCCTGATGCCCACTATTAATTTCCTTTTTGTTGCCATTCGTTGCTTGTGTGTTTAGTCCACGATATCCGCAGCATCCTTCTGTAGAACCAGATTTCCGCCGCCTCAGATTTTGTCCTCATTTTCGATTATATTGTCCAGCATTCACTGCCGTATTGAAGAACTGACATCACATAGCAATCCAGTACTCTCTTCTTTGTTTCTAGCGAAATTGTCTTAATACTCTTCTCAGCTCCTGGAATGCTTTTGGATCTCAGGAATATAAATGTATAGAAACTGCTGTGGTCACAAAGTGAGGGGTCAGTTTATATATTGATTGTAATATGGAACTGATCCCCTACTTTATATCCATCATCCTTCTGTAGAACCTTATTTCAGTTGCTTCAAGTTTTTCCTTCATCTTCGATGATATTGTCCAGTATTCACTGCCGTATTGAAGAACTGACATCACATAGCAATCCAGCAGTCTTTTCTTTGTTTCTAGTGAAATTTTCCTGTGTGTTAGTACTTTACTCAGCTTCTGGAACGCGTCTTTCTCCACGCCAGTTCGCCTTCGGACCTCTGTGTCGCACTTTCCATCTCCTGTTAGAACACTTCCTAGGTAATTAGATCTTTGTACTTGCTTTATTCTGGTATCCCCCATCTGTATTTGGCGTTTTGGGTTGCTCTTTTTGCTGATGGACATGCATTCAGTTTTCTTAAAGTTTATTTGTAGTCCTTTTTTGTCATTCTCCACCGATAACTTCCCTGATCATTAGTTCTAAAATGATAAATGAAGAGATACACACAGCGAATGAAAAGAACGTGTAACATTCTAAGGATATCAACCATATATATATAACTCGAAAAAAATGAAACATCAACCTAAGCAGTTGTAGCTATTAGGATTAAAACATCAAGAATAATCAGGATATTTCTCCTAAAACGTAGGTGATCAGTAGAAAAAAAAGATGAAAATCATGTCTGAATCTATCCTGCACATATATAAATCTACCATCTGCCCGTGTATTTAATACTGTTGCCACATCTGGTCTGGTGTCCATTCTATTCTCTTCGGGGATCTTGACAAAATACAACGGAGAATCTGTCATGTGATCGATACAGATTTGGCTGACCTGCTGCAGTTACTCTGTCACCGGCGTGACGTGGCTTCCCTGTGCCCCTTCTATAAGTACTTTCACAGCTTCTGCTCCGATGAACTTAGATCACTGGTGCCCCCTAGGTACGAATTTGCACGAGATACTAGATTAGCAACTAGGCCCCATCCTTTTACAGTGAAACCGATAAAATGCAACAGCTTCTTTTCTCGCACTTCCCGTTTGTGGAATTCCCTTCCACATACTTGCTTCTCCGACAGCTGCAATCTCCAGGAGTTTAAATGTAAGGTCAATAGACACCTCCTAACACACTAACACATTCTCTCAAACACTCTTCCTATGTACCTCCTTACTCGTCTATCACCCTCCTTCTGATATTTCCTCTATCTAACCACTCTTTCCAATCACTTTCCCCTATGTAAACCCCTGCACTATAGTGGCAGTGGAATGCCTTTCTTGGGGTGAAATGATTAAAAAAAAATCTTTTTCCGTAGAAACAGAATATTAACAAAAGTTGTTCTTGCAATGAACGCACTTCTGTAAATTCATGTGTGCGATTTTCCCTAAGCAGGAGCAATTTTGGTCACTTTATAACACAATAATGAAAAGGTGAATAGCAAAAAAGAACCTCAAAACAATATGAAGTATAAGATTCCCGCAAAGAAAATTACTTTTAGATTCTGGCGTTCAAATGACACGGTGCTCGGTCTGAAATAAAGGCGGTTGGGGAGGATATAAATTAATTGGGGCTACGTATCAAACACTATTAAAGTTGAGCGTATATTTTTATTTTCTATTTAAAAAGACAATTCAATAAAAAAACATATTTTGAAAAGGATATTCATAATTGATATTTTGTATTTCTAGCGTAAAGGAGTGTTTACAATTGTTATGGTGAAACACACGAGTTCCTCAGATAATGAACTCTCCCGCCTATTTTAATAAGAGTTAACAGGAAGTTAACTCGAGAAGTTATTAGGAAGTTCATAGGAGATTGGAGATCAGCAGAACTACTAGGCAGTTGATATTAGTCGGCAGTTAGCCGAATACTAAGGAGTCAGCTTACAGTGGAAGATTACAAAGTTCCTAACATTTTGGGTGCTTTAAGTCGATTAGCAACCAACATAGCACGATTATAACTTTCAGTGCGAAAACTACTCCACAACAACAATAAAAACATAATTTTTGTTTTGGTTTAAATGAAGACCAAAGAAAAGCAGGGTTTAAAATTGTTGCAATATGAGTCATGTATCTTGTGAAACAATAAAAAAGAAGCACCGGAACCTGTTGCAAAAATCGATACACACTGTTTACTTTCGACAAATGGTTATCAGTAGGTGAAGTCCATTTCAAAGTACAGAGCAAGAGACTCAGACGGAGACACGGAAGACGAAGATGATAAGAAAAAGAAAAAGAACACAAAAGAAAGAAAGTTATGGCATTAGTCTATACCAAAAGAAAAAAAGAAAAAAAATGAAAGAAAACACTGAACTTAAAATTAAAGCAATAATTACCATTTTTTATTAATTGAAGACAGTCAGGCAATTCAGATCTGCAAACCGAATTACCCACTCAAGTACAGGGAAAGGAATTAACTTCTTTTGAAAGATACTCAATCACCAAGTACTAACTAGAAGACACGACCATTTAATCTAGACAAGATAAGGTCGATCGGATATTGCCAGTTGCTGAATTTATGAAAGATAAATTACTCGAGAATAAAATTTAGTTTACTGCAAGAAATCGTTTTTTTCTTGAAGGGTATAATTTTTAATCTACAAGCGTTTGACTGCGAGAAATTGAACGTTAGCAACTAACCTCCTCTGAGGGGTAATGTAGCAAACATAAATATATAATTATGATTTTCTATTTAAAATCAAAGCAGAAGAAACAGTTTTAAAGGAAGTTAACACTTGTTATTGTGCATTTAAAATCAAAACAAAAGAATGATACAGTTTTGAGGCTCATATTTGTTAAAATAAACTTGACATGTTACAAATTTTCCGCATTTTATCAACAACAGGAATCTAACGTTTATATTTGGATCGTTTCTTAGGACAAGAAAACACGTCATGTTTTTATATCACGGTGTCCTTTGTCTCCAATGCCGGAGACAAACAACGCATCACAGAACTGTTCAAATAACGAGGATGTTGGTCGAGCGTCACTCTGCCAAAGCCTTGCGATAAGAGAGTACGAAAGAAAACCTAATCAAATTTGACTTTTATCGCACAAGGAAACTATAGGTTTACGAATTGATGAAAAGATGCCGCATTAGAAGAACATGCCCTTGAGGAACCGATGTTTCCCTGCGACCTCTCAAAATACGCCAATGACTAATCCAACCAAAGAAAAGAACTAGCTACATATGCTGTAAACAAAATATACTTGATGCATCAGTCATAAACAATATAAACGCCTTCTACAAATTGAAATAAATTCTGGAAAAAATTATTTTGAAGAGCATACCAATATTTTTTTAAAAAACAAGGAATTTTTCCTTTTCCTTCGAAAATAATGACTTCTATATCAATAATGAATGTTGACATATATATATATATATATATATATATATATATATATATATATCACACTGACGGTCATATCACACTGTACACACACACACACACACACACACACACACACACACATATATATATATATATATACAAACTTATTTATAAATGGAACTTTGTCTGTGTGTGTATGTGTGTCCGTTACCTATAGACTCCAAAACGGCTGAACCGATTTTCTTGAAAATTTACACATTTGTACTATAAGCGTCTGCAAGTGTTCTTAGCGAGGTTTTGTTTCGAGATACCCCTGATAAATATTGAAAATCCATAATCGAAAAAATCGGGTTAGAGAAGGAGTGTTCTGATTTTAATCAAATTTGATACACTCATAGACAAAAACATAAGAAACGATATTCAGAAGTTTCACGGTTGCAGTTCTTACAATAGTGCAGAAAATCGATAATATATATTTATAAAAGGTAAGATGTTTCTGTGTGTAGCTGTTTATCTGCCTGTATGTATGTATTTTTTCAGCCCTTTTAATTTGGTTTTTGCTTCAGGTTTGGCTCTGAATGGGTATAATTGTGGTTCTTAGTCTCAGCCATGATACCATTTACTCAGAGGATTTATTTAGCCTTCAAAATTCAGTTTACGACGAAAAAATTTTATTTGATATCTATACCAGGAAATCAACATTTGACTTACATCCATTCATTTTTCTTTCAGTCTACGGTTTCGCTTTAACTGGAAACAACTATTGCTTTTTAGTCTCTCATGCCAACGTCCAAAGAGTCTGAGCTCCAGGACCATGGATTTGTTTTAAAGCTTTCATTATACCCGAGCAACGCCGAGCTATACTGCTAGTATATGTATATGTATATATATATAAGGTTACAGTTCTCTTCAGATCACTAAAGTTGAGCCGTGTCAGTATCTAGATGGGTGACCGCTTGGGAATACCAGGTGCTATAAGCGTTTCTTGATGGATGTGCGTTGTGGTGCAGTGTATATCGGCACGGAACGAGAAATCGGGAAGCCGAGTTAGAATTCCAGTTGAATATCCTGCATTCACTTATGCATTGGCATACGCTTGGGAAAGGTATTAATCCGTCCCTTCACACCAGTTATGGGTTAAATAACAGGGCAGATTGGTTTTTATAGCTATGGCTGGCAACCAGTCTACCACAGCATGTAGTGGCTAACTGTTGTGGGATAATTGAAAGCTTGAGGTCACATGTCTGCTTCATCTCTGGCATATATATGCGCCGACTGAGTGTATCAATAGTTCCGAAAAGTGTGGATGGCTCTGAACAAGACTTCACCGTTTTAATCAAAGCACTTGTGTGGGTCTTCTGGCGGTATAACTCGGTTTCGTAACTGAAGCAATTAGGCTGTCAGATCCTCATACATCGAATCCAGCGGAAAAGTTCATTATTATTATTATTATTATTATTATTATTATTATTATTATTATGTCATTTTTCATCATATTTCGATTTCTGCTTTGGTCTCACTACCAACCAAGTCTGCGGGGAGACCTAAGGCAGGTAGTGGCGTGTTGTTATGGCTCCATTTCATGTTTTTCTATCTTCCCTATCATCCTCAGCATTACATAGATAAAGTTTTCCTTAGTGTGTGGGCTGTACTTAATAAGACAATTTTTTGTATGTCTCTTAAGCTGGGGTTTCCAGGGATTCTTTCAATGTGTTGTTTTGTTCCATTTTTTATCATTCCAAGTGCACCTACTATCACTGGCACAACTCTTGTTTTCAATTTCCACATTATTATTATTATTATTATTATTATTATTATTATTATTATTATTATTATTTCCAGATTATTATTTCACATTATTATTTCACATTATTATTTCACATTGTATTATTATTATTATTATTATTATTATTATTATTATTATTATTATTATTATTTCCAACTTATTATTATTATTATTATTATTATTATTATTATTATTATTATTATATATGTGTGTGTGTGTGTGTGTGTATTGTTTATTGTGATGATGTTTAATACCAAGATGTTTTTCCATATTTTTACTGATAAAAGTTATTTTGGCAAGCAGCTTTGATGAGTGAAGGCATAATAACGGTGTCCTTGCGAAACTTAAAAGTCGGCATGAACCCGCACAGTTTTAGTGACAAATTCTTCATATTGAATCTTTATATATGTATATAATTGTAATAATAATTCATATTAGACCAGTAAACAGTTGTACTAAAAAGTGATCAATAAACATATTCAGTTTCTTGCAGTCAAAAGCTTGCAGATTTAAATATTCAAAAGCATACAAGGATTGTTTAGTAAATGTTTGTTACTAGTTCGTAAACTGATTTTAAGATGTAGTAAAAAAATACCAAAGGGAATTGACACATGACGCTTATTAATGCTGCTTCTAAATTCTGCTTTGAATTTCACAGAAAAAATATTTAAATATGTAGGAAAAGCACCAGACCATATCTGGCGGCATATTCGATACAAAAACTAATGGTAAACTTATATATACTTAAAATTGATTCAACCGAGAGAAGAAATGTATAGCACAATACTGTGAACAACCATTCCTAGTAGCAGACATAACAGTTGACTCAGTATATTCTTTGAAATTCATTACAGCAAAACTATTATTCCGGGAAAGCCAAGGACTCACTCTCCTAGAGGTTAGCATCACCCATTCTATTGGATAGAACAAATGTTTTCATATATCATAGTTTAGCCATTTCTATCTTTTCCACGATCTATCTATCTATCTATCTATCTATCTATCTATCTATCTATCTATCTATCTAACATAATCTCTTCATATATTACTATAATTATATCTTTCATTGTATATTCGTATTTATCTATCACATTCTATTTATTTCTATCTTTCTATTTTGTGCCAATTTTATAAAGAATATTTCGTATATGTATATCTAAGTATTATAACCTCAAGAATTCGTTTACTCACATCTCAGTATGTGTCTGCCTGCTCAAGAGAAAGTCGTGTCAATTAATTCCTGTATTTTGTCAAGCTCACCACCTTTGTCTCCAAACGCTGACGAACAAAGAGTTTTTTAACGTCAGAGCTAAAATCATTTTAATTAACTCGATAAAAAAATACATATTGTCGTTTTTTTTCCCATTTCGATTTCATAGGTGTGGTTTACTTTCTGGATTTTCTTCGTACACAAATTTAAAAAGATCAGTCACGTACAACGAACACATACATATATAGGCAGAAAAAACACATATGTACATACGAGCACAGATATACCTACTCGGATATATTTACCCAAATATTCGCACCAATAAGCAGGTACATCTAATAGGTGAAAAACGCATTTTCTTTACGCAATGCAGATTGCGGCAAGTATTTGAGAACATGTCTTTAGCAGGTCATGAATGGAAGACAATCTAAAGTAACCTGGGTGATATCACTGAATAGTATTTCATTTTTGGGTGGGTGATGATGGGCGATGGGAAATTTTGTTAGGTGATATAAGTATAAAAATGTATTAAACATGTATTTCAACATGTGACACCAAATAAACGTTGAAAAGTGGCATTAACAATGGTAATTCATTATTAATTCATTTGTCGATGGCCGGTCGTCAGTTGGGATAGCGCGTATATGTTTTTATCGTTTTTCACCAAAAAAACAACAAAAGAAAATTTTACAAAAAAAACCCCCAAAAAATCAAAAAAAAAATCCGTTAATGGATTTAAGTCATTAGTACTTTTATTCGCTCAGTCAAGCTGGAGAGATGACGTGGCATTCCGCAGTATAATTCTCCAACACAACAACACGCATCGCTCTTGAAAGCCAGGCAGGTCTCTCTCTCTCTCTCTCTCTCTCTCTCTCTCTCTCTCTCTCTCTCTCTCTCTCTCTCTCTGGGCTAGTCTGATGTGTCAAACCTAGTCTGCCGCGTCAAAGTTGATCGCCCACCATTGGAGAGATTCCAATCTTACTCAACCGCACACTTGAACAGTTATGTCCCGACTCACTAAAAATGAAGGTATATTTATACTAAAGACACCCGTAAACTGATCCGTCTTCTAAGATTAATCATAAAACCTTTGAATCTGATACATATAACTTAAACTTGGTGAGCTTTGATAGTGGAATCATATTTATTTGTTGTCTAAATACAACTACAGGCTTTTTGGCTTTGCTGTTTTCTTATCAAACACATCTGTATACATACGCTCATACGTACACACACCTATGTGCAACCATGGACACACACACACACATACAAATACAACAAAAGGAAGAATTTTAAAAAGAACAAACAAATCCGAAAATGGACTTAAGACATTGGGGCTTTTATTCTTTCAGTCAAGTTGGAGATATGACGAGGCATTCCGCAGTATAATTCTCCAATACAACGACACGCATCGCCCTTGTCAACCAGGCAGGGCTCTCTCTCTGCGGTAGCCTCCCGCGTCAAAGATAATCTGCCGTGTCAAAGTTAGTCTCGCGTCAAATCTAGTCTCCCGCACTCACTTAAAATGAAGGTATATTTATATTAAAGACACCGGTAAACTGATCCGTGTTAAACCCGTTCTAACAAGAGTCGTAAAACCTTTGAATCTGATACATGTAACTTAAACTTGGTGAACTTTGGTACTAGAATCATATTTATTTGTTGTCTAAATAAAACTACAGTCTTTTTGATCTTGCTGTCTTCTTATCACACACTTATGTATACATACGCGCATATGTACACACACCTATGTGCAAACATGGAGACACAATCACACACTTTAGCTTAATGTGACTATCGATGTTTTAACAATTTAACAACTTTTTTACTTGCAACTGCAGAGTGTCACATAATATGCTATCCGAAAAAATATTCAAAAGAGATATATAGAAAAATGTTTATATAAAGAAAAAGGAGTCTAAATGAGTATAACGTGACAGCTTACCGAGAGAAGATATAAGTATCTTCTCAAACAATTAGTATTTTAGATGTTTCTATATAGTCTGCGAAGGTTATGTTTGCTTTCGTTTGTTTATTACTATGTCAGTAGAAGTAGCATAAATAAGCGTCATGCGTCAATTCCCTTTGCTATTTTTTACTGCATCATAAAATCAGTTTACGAACTAGCAACAAACTTTTACTAAACAGTTTTTGTATGTGAGGCGATAACTAGGCGTATATTAAGGTGGATTTGTAAAATATGTATTTTATTATAATAGATTAAAATAGAAAATGTTTAAGAATAGAAAACAGTTTACAAACATGTGTTTCGTTTAACATAAGTGAAAAAGAAGAGAAAAAATAAATAAACGCTCTTTCTTTTCTTTTTTTTAAGGAAATTTGTGGAAGAGAAAAGGGTATGAGATTACTGTTAAATCCTACCAGTCTTCCGGTAAATATTTGACTAAGTGCTTTGATGTGATAAAAGATAAAGTTTAGGAAATAGATTTTTGAGTGTCTTTATTGTATCTTGACCACACATTAAGAAAATAAAGAAAAGATAATAGAATTTTCGCTTTCTCCAGGCAATAAAAAAGCGCCTGTTTATAAAGTGCCAAGGCTATAAAAACATACTGCGGAAGCTTTAATAAGATAAAAAGTTTTTAAAAAATCCTGGAAAATACTTGGAGGCTTAGTGCAGACATCCCGTTTACACTTCAAAGGAAGCAAAATTTAAGTACCTTGAAATGTTGGACTTACAGTCACCAATGCTTATCGCCCGGGGTGGGGTCTAAGCATTTCTGGATTAATTTAAATAAATACAAATGATTTTTCCGAGCCGATCAGTCAGTTAAGTTAGTTAGTTAGTTAGGTTGACTGAGTGGAGTTAGTTAATCAGCCGGGCGTGTGCTTGCAGTAGAAACTCCGTTCGTCTTGAGTCGGTCGGTTCGGATTTGATCTCCATTAATTAGAGTTAGAGCTGAACGTCACATAGCCTGCCCCCAACCAAAAAGACTAACTCTAAACGAAATAAAGCATCGTTTCAACTCATCCAAATTGTGGAAGTTCGTTCCTTATAGCATACTCTTATAGCCCAGCTTGAGTCTCCGACTTTTTCAACAAACTCCCGGCAATATCACAACGTTGAGAACGGCCGCCGGAGAAATTGTTCGGACCGTCCACTGGGGTGTTACAGTATGCTTCTGAATATTCACTATACAGGTGGGCAATAGAAAAATTTTCCATGTGAAGTAAGCGATTGGTACAAAAAAGATTTGGAACCCCTGGTCTAAAGTAGTGCTATGTAGAATTCTCTAAATTTCAATATTCTAAATGCCTTGTCAATAATAATATGATGAAAGATATCCTTGGATAAGGTATTAGCTTTCAGTTATAGGTTAAATAACAGGATAGATTGGGTTCTATAGCCTTGGCTGGCAACCAGTCTACCGCAGAAAGCAATGGCAACCTACTGCCGGATAATCATCTGTCCAGTCAGTCATGTCTCTTTTGAGACATGATCACCCAAAGCGTGTATCACGTATGGCATTTAACTGACTGATTGTAAGTTCCTGTGACATTTAATAAGGAAAGAGGGCTTGGAGAATCTGATACTCACAGGTCAGACAGAGGGAAAGAGTGACAAGGAAAAGCACCGCATAACATACTTGACAGGCTTGAGCAAGTAGATGGCAAAACGTTGTTTGGGTGAGGTAACAGGAGAAGGTGTGCTAACAGTTTCAGGGAGAGGTGGAAGACCGTGATCGCCTACGTCCTGAAGAGAAACCGCACATAGAAGAAGAAGATACTACATAACCTAGGATTAGCTAGATGATAATTTTTAAGATCATGTTACATATACCATGTAGTTTCGTAGCTCTCTTAAATGGCTGGCACAATGACATCTGGAGAATAAACCAAAATTCAAATTCTAATAGAAAATGACCGTAGTTTAGATGTATCTGAAAGCCTAAGGGCCCTAAGTGAAGATTAAAGTCACTGCTTAGTCGTAAGTGATGAAGCAATAAAAGCTTGTTAACCAATACACCGAGTGGATATTCGTTTCCGTACTTTATCATTGTGAATTTTTAAGATTAGCTTTGATATGGCACAAAGCCAAAACTATAAGGTGGAAGCAGTAAGGATTGAACACGCTATTCAGTTACGTTTCCCCGTCCGTAATTTATCATGTTGTTTTTATACCAGCTATAAACAAACTTAATCAATTATCATGAAAATGTTCTTTTTGTCAGGCTATTCAATTTTTTTTAACAATCTACTTGCGTTGTGGTGCAGTGGATATCGACTCGGAACGACAAATCGGGTTGCCGAGTTCGAATTCCACTTGAATTCCTTGCATTCATTTACGCACAAATAACCTTGAGAAAGGTATTAATCCGTTTCTTCAGTTATGGGTTAAATAATAAGATTTATTTCTATAGCATGGCTGGCAAACGTTCTACCGCAGAAAGTAATGGCAACCGACTGTGGGATAATATTCTGCCGTATCTGTCATGTCTCTTTCGAAACATGATCGCCCAAAGCGTGTATCTAATAAGGCACTTAACTGACTGATTTTGATAAGTGTTAACATTTAGTTTTTTTAATATAATTATATCGCCGCATGCAAGACATTTTGCTGTCACTGTTTTGCAGGGTGTCACATAGAAGGAAAGTTATGAGAAAGAGTGATAGTTTATATGGGGTGTTAGAAAGTGGGTAAAAGAAGGATGAATGTGGCTATAAAGTGAGGGATCAATTTATACATTGATTATAATATAGAATCGATCCCCCACTTTATACACACATTGTATTAGTATAGGAATTTTTTTTTAATAATCATATCGCCCCAAGCAAGATATTTTACTGTCACTGTTTTGCAGGGGGTGACATAGAAGGAAAATTATGAGAAAGAGTGACAGGTTATAGGGGGTGTCAGGAAGTGGGTAAGAGAAGGATGAGAATACTGATGAGAGTGGAGTGCATGGAGAAAGTGAGAGATGATGCAGATTAGTGAGATAGGAGATGGATATTGTCTTTACATTTAAATTCTTGGAGATTGTAGCTGTCGAGGATGCAAGTAAATGGAAGGGAATTCCACAGGCGGGAAGTGCAAGAAAGAAGCTGCTGGAGTAGAATTTGCGTTTACATTTTATTTGTTTCACAGTAAAAGGGTGATACCTAGTTGCTAATTTAGTAGCTCGAGTAGATTTAGATATAAGGGACACCAGTGAGATAAGTTTATCGGAGCAGAAACCACGAATGTATTTGAGAAGCATATTTAATCTATCTATCTATCTATCTATCTATCTATCTATCTATCTATCTATCTATCTATCTATCTGAGGAATATAACAAAATATTCAGGATTTGCGTTGTGGTGCAGTGGATATCGGCTCGGAACGAAAAATCGGGGAGCCGATTTCGAATTCCAGTTGAATTCATTGCATTCACTTACGTGCAAATATCCTTGGGAAAGGTATTACTCCATCTCTTCCTTCCAGTTATGGGTTAAATAAAAGGACAGATTGGGTTCTATAGCATTGGCTGGCAGCCAGTCTACTGCAGAAAGCAATAGCAACCTACTGCGGGATAATCTTCTGACCAGTCAGTCATGTCTCTTTCGGGACATGATCGCCCAAGCGTGTTTTACGTATGGCACTTAACTGACTGATTCAGGATACGTTGATGAGATACGTTGATGGATACGTGCACTTGAGCGAATGTAATGATCTCGGCTCTCCAATCCTAGTCACTACCCATTACTCTACAGAGCCTTTGAATTTCATGTTGTTTTTCATTGGTCAAGTAATCTTCGGGTGTATATCTTAGGGTGTTTGTGTTTATTTATTCATCTTCCGCTTCTCTGTGTCCAGTCCTTTCAGGACGTAAGTGGTGATGGATTTTCACGTCTCCCTATCCTTGGTGGCTCTTAGAACGCTTTCTCCTGTTACTCCACGCAACCCCGTTCTGTCATCCACCTGATCAGGCCCTTCAAATATGTTATACGCTGCTTTACTCTGTCTTTTTCCCTCTATCCGTATCAGGTTCTCCAAGACATCCTTCCTCATTGCATATCCCAGGAACTTTAGCTGTCTCTTCTATGTGCCCTGGGCTTTCAGGACGTAGGTGATCACGGCCTTCCAAGTCTCCCTATCCCTGGTGGCTCTTAGCACGCATTCTCCTGTTGCACCACGCAAACCCCGTTCTGTCATCCACCTGCTCAGGCCCTTCAAATATGTTATCCACTGCTTCCCCCTGGCTCTTTTTCCCTCTATCTAGCCTGTTTGTATCAGGTTCTCCAAGCCTTCCTTCCTCATTGCATGTCCCAGGAACTTTAGCTGTCTCTTTCTGATGCTCAGTATTAATTTCCTTTTCGTTTCCATCCTTTCCAGAATCTCATCATTTCTCACCTGCTCGATCCATGATATTCGCAGCATCCTTCTGTAGAACCACATTTCAGCTGCTTTAAGTTTTTCCTTCATCTTCGATGATATTCTCATGCATTCATTGTCATATTGAAGAACAGACGTCACATATCAATCCAGTACTCTTTTCTTTGTTTCTAGCGAAATTGTCCTTTTTCTTAATACTTTATTCAGGTTCTGCAACGCGTCCTTCGCCATAACAATTCACCTTCGGACCTCTGTGTTGCAATTTCCGTCTTCTGTTAGATCATTTTCCAGGTATCTAAATTTTTGTACCGGCTTGATTGTAGTATTCTCTACCTGTTTTTTGGCATTTCAGGCCACCCTTTTTGCTGATGACCATGCATTCGGTTTTCTTGCAGTTTATTTGTAGTCCTTTCTTGTCACTCATCAAATTCTATATCGTTTTGTTTTCATTGAGTGTTTGGGTGTTACTCGTATACTTCATGATGTCTAAGTCTTGAAATACCAAAATAATTTATTTGTTTATTAACATTTTCTTTCTATCTTAGTTTTAGTATTGATATGCTGAAAGTTGGAAGTGGCTATTTGGTTACATCATCTGCAAACGACTGTAAATGTTCTGACTATCTAATTCAACAAAAAGTATATTAAAATTACCTTTAAATTGCAATCAAATGATCCCTAATAACCCATGTACATACATTTATACTTGCCTATTTCCCATATATATTATCAAAGATTAAAAAAAAGCTTATAACAGGAAATGAAACAATTATTAATTCTTCCAAACAATGTTCTTTATTGATTTGTAACAACATTAGTCAAATGAGGTCATGTTGAAAACAGCGGGGCATGTCGCTAAAATGGATATAGAACATTTACTTTTTACCGAAGGTTTTCAGTAAGTGAAGTCAACTTAAAAGTACAGAGCAACTGGTTCAGAGAGAGAGAGAGAGAGAGAGAGAGAGAGAGAGAGAGAGAGAAATTAATTTCATTTATTTTTAAATTTTCCATATACTTGAATATCGAGAACAAAGCTAAATATCAGTTGCCCCATGAAGAACTATATAGTAACATATCAAAGACTATGCAAACAATTTGTGAAAGGCAAATTGTGTATTAGTTAATATTAATGGAAAAGTAAACAAGAAGATGGTAGATCTGTTTATATCATGGGATCCAAATTATAAGCAAAGATCAAGAGATGGATCATCAATTACACTCATTAATCAATTTCTCACCGGCGCAGTGTGGCTTCCCTGTGTCTCTTCTACAAGTACTTTCACGGTTTCTGCTCTGATAAACGTACCTCTCTGGTGCCCCCTATATGAATTTACTCGAGCCACAAGATTAGCCACTAGGTCACACCCTTTTACTGTGAAACCAATAAGATAAATGCAATTTCTACACCATCAGCTTCTTTTCTCGCACTTCCTGCTGGTGAAATTCCCTTCCGTTTACTTACTTCCCCGACAGCTACAATCTCCAAGAATTTAAATGTAAAGTCTCTCACATCTCACTAACTTGCATCCTATCTCTCATACTCTCATCTTATTTCTGCAGTATTTTCATCCCTCTCCTACCCGCTTCCTGACACCCTGTATTCTGTCACTCCTTCTCATAACATTCCTCCTATGTAACCCCCTGCACAACAGTGGCAGTATAATGCCTTGCTTGGGGTGATACAATTATATTTTTAAAAAAAATTAAAAAATGTCACTGAAATCAGAAAGGAGTAACTAGGTAGAACTATAGTAGAAAAAACGAATTGATTTCTTGTTAAACTGAAAACTGCTGAACCTGTTGTTAAAATGAATATAGAGCATTCACTTTCAACCAAATTAACTTCAACGTTCGGAGCAAGAGGCTCAGACGGAGAGAGAGAGAGAGAGAGAGAGAGAGAGAGAGAGAGACAGAGAGGGAGAGAGAGGAGAGAAAGAGAGAGAGAAAGTCACGGAAAGAAGATAAATTACTTTTTTTTTATAGACGAATATGATAAGAAAACTAAAGTTGACGAGTCTGATGAGAAAAATAAAATTGTATCGATAAAAATGACCATCCCTGACAAAGAAGGGAGAAGAGGGCCAAAGAAAATAGACAGAGAAAACAGGACTGTAGACCTCCCCTATCATCTACGTCTCCTCGCTATATCGCTTGCTTATAGCAATAGGCTACAACCGAAGAAAAAATGTTTTACTGTTAGAAACTGTTTTTTTTTTTAATCAGAGGTAACGATCTGGCCGAAGGGTGATTTTTTTAAGCCACAATCGTTTAACCTGAAGAAACTTCACTCTGTAAACGGACCTAGTGTCTGGTCTTAGCTGTTTCGACGTACCACTTACGTGCAATACAAATGTTAGAGAAATGCCTAAATACTAAAAATAGTATATATTTTCTATCCTGAAGTGGGGAATTTTGCAGTTATATGTAAGAGATGAGTAAGACCGTATCATGAAAACACTCTACTGCTGTCGGCTCCTACGGTAAGTTGTAAACAATGTTTAGCAAAATAATAGCGGATTATTTTAAAAACTGCCGGATGTTAGGAATTGCCGGATGTTAGGAATTGCCACACCAAGGAGAGGTGAAATATACTTTACTTTGAATATCATTTCATTCGTAACGCAAGAAAAACAGCACACAAAATTCATAAGACAATAAAAATAAGTACACCAGATCCAGATCGCCTCGATCAAAAATCTGCTGAGGTTGAGAAAGCGACCCTCGATGCCGAGCTCGAGAAGGACCTCGAATCCGTGGAGGACTGGGGTAAGAAATGGCTTGTAAATTATAATGCTTCCAAAACGAAGCTGCTATCTATTAACCATCACAGATAATCGCTATTAACCCCATTAGCATGGAACAGGCTAGCCTCTCTGAGAGCAAAACTGTACGCCTCCTTGGCCTCACACTCTCAGCTGACCTCAAGTGGAATGACTATATCGAATTCATTGCTAAATCCGCCGCTAAGAAGGTTGGTTCACTGTGCAGGGCCAGGAAGTTTTCCCGTCTGAGTCCATCCTGCACGTATATAAATTTACCATCCGCCCGTGTATTCAATAGTGCTGACACATCTGGTCGGGTTCCCCTGCTCTTCACCTCGGGGTACTTGACAAAATTCAACGGAGAATCTGTAATGTGGTCGATACCGACTTGACAGCTCGGCTGCAGTCGCTATCTCACCGGCGTGCCTCATACTTTCATAGATTCTGTGCCAATGAACTTAGCTCATTGATGTCTTCTAGGTATGAATTTGCACGAACTACTAGATTAGCAACTAGGCTCCCCCTTTTACAGTGAAACCGATAAAATGTAACCGCAATTTCTACTCTAATAGCTTCTTTTCTTGCACATCCCGCCTTTGGAATTCCATTCCATATACTTGCTTCTTCGACAGCTACATTCTCCAGGAATTTAAATGTAAGATCAATAGTCATCTCCTATCTCATTAACTCGCATCCATTCTCTCAAGCTCTTTTTTCATCTACTCCACCCCCATTCTCGGTATTCTAAACTGTCTATTACCCTCCTCCTATAACTAACCGCTCTTTCTCATCAGTGTCCCTTATGTAACCCGATGCGCAACAGTGGCAGTAGAATATCTTGCTTGTGATGGGATGATTTTAAAAAAAAAAGTCTCTTGACCCATTGAAGTTGTCGTGGCACCCCATATACTACAACTTTTTTTTTTTCTTTTTTTTTTTAATCATTTCACCCCGAGCAAGGCGGAAACACCACTGATGTGCAGGGGGTTACATAAATGTAAAAAGATTAATTAGAAAAGAGTGAGGAGTACAAACTAGTTAGAAAGGAACAACAGAAAGCTGAGAAAGCAGGTGCGATGACAGATACATAGGGGGAGAGAAAGGGAAGGTTATACAGGGGAGGGGAAAGAGCTAGAGTCCAGTGGTTAGTAGATGAGTATTGACTTTGCATTTAAATTTCTGGAGGTTGTAACTGTCAGGAAAGCAAGAATACGGGAGCGAGTTCCACAGGCGGGAAGTGCCAGAGAGGAAGCTGCAGGAGTAGAATTGTCGTCTGCATTTGGCTAACCTGACTGTGAATGGGTGGGACCCAGTTGCCAGTCTGGTTGCACGAGTAAACACCTGTTGAGGAGGCATCAGTGACTTAAGCTCATCCGAGCAGAAGCCATGAAAGTATTTATAGAAGAGACAAAGGGAGGCCACATTTCGACGATGGGAAAGTGGCTGCAGTTGAGTCGCCAGATCAGTACCTATCACATTACAGACTCTCCTTTGGAGCTTGTCAAGAACACTGAGGAGAACGGCAGGGACACCTGACCATAAATGGCAGCAACTGCAGTAGAAGTGGTGTTTCCTTAGGTACCCAAACCTCTTCAGGTTGGTTTGAATTAAGAGTTTTTCATGCACTAGACCGGTTGCCACCCGAAGCTATAAAACCTGGTCACTCCTACTATTTTACCCATAACTTGGGGGAAAAGAGATGGATTCATACGTTTTCCAAGGGTATTAGCGCGTAAGTGAATATAATGAATTCGACTGGATATGAACTCGTCTCTCTGATTCCTCAAAAAAATAAGTTCTATCAACACTAAAAATATTATGTACTTATTTTTCACAAATACATTTTATTCACTGAAATCGAAAAACATAATTTATCCCATAGGCTAAAATTATAATCACTAGTTCCAAGAAAAGATTTTATCAGTAAAAATATAGAATCAATAAGGCGTCAGTGAACTGAACGCAACTCTACGTGAAATATATACCCATAATATCAAGAAAAATTAACACATCAGCTGAGATAAACCATTAACATTTTACTATTATATACAATCAAAACAGACCATAATTTTAATTATTAAAAGCTATCTTAAAAACAACACAAGCTCGGATAAAAATAAAACCGTGAATATATATTAATAGATAATCAACATGCAATAAATATTCTACTGACAATATTTTCAATAACACCATAAAAAAAAATTAGTTAATACTGGCAGATCATGTTAAAAATTCATTTCCAATATTCATCACATTTATCGTGCAATTAAAATGCATCAATGTGCTCAATGCTTAATACACCCATAAATTATGTTGAAAATGTAAAATATTAAGCATATAGATAGGCGCCATAACGTAATAACCTTGACGGCGACCCGATCAAAGAAAAGAAAACATACGATTTGAAAATTGATTCACACAGAAAGATAAAGTCATAGCAGATCACGTGACGTCTGCACAACCATTAAGAATAGGTCAATAAAGTATTGACAAATGGATGAATAACTTCGCATTATTTTATTTACAAAAATAATTCTGATGAAGCTAAACATATATCGAAAAGTTATCTTGTTAAATTTCTAATGTTCCCAAATTATATATATATATATATATATATATATATATATATATATATATATATATATATATATAAATCCAAAGCGAATGTGGCACGTAGGTAAAATCCCAAATGAGATCTTATTAATATCACTTTATTAATATTAAATCTGATCCAGGTGGAGGTCTCGATGTAAATAGTATTATCTATTTACAGAGCCAAATATGTATATTTTTAAATAAAACTCCGAAAATCACATGTGTGTGTGTGTGTGTATGTGTGCGTGCGTGTGTGTACTTATAATAAACATACATATTTTTCCCCATCTTAACACAAATCTGAGATTAAAATCTCAAACAGCGCCTGACGATTGCATTGTACATTAAATTCAAAGTTTTTAGGAGAAAACATGTACATTTATTATTAGTAAAAATCATATCATGTTATGATGTATTGAGGATTATTTTATTAGCATCAGCACCTAATGTAATATATATATATATATATATATATAGTGTATCGACGCAGCAGATAATTTTCTAAACATATACTGCTAAATATAAGAGACAATGAATGTCTATCATGTTTAAATTGATACACTACATTGGTTTTCTGTAGATTTCGTTGTGTGCTTGTAGGGTTATTGTATCAGTTTACATGCCCATTCAGAGATTGTATCTCTGGTACTACATATATTGGTTTTACTACAGCCACTCTTTCCCGTAGACTTACCTGTCACTTTTCTGATCAGAGTACAATTAAACACCATTTCTTAGAAAAATGTAGCTATGTCGGTAATACCAGACCGATTTTAGTCCACAATACAATAATCCTCACTCATACACACAGTAAAAAGTACCTTCAGATATTGGAGGCCACCTACATTAAATCCAAACAACTGACACGTAATAAAATCACGTTTAAATCTGGTCATAACACATTACATTGCATTTAAATATATGGTTCTGTTATCATTTCGAGCTCTCACGCAGTGTGACGTCATAGAACCGCATTACAAAATTACAAATGCGTTTGCTATTTTTGATAACTGTTATCGTTGCTTAGCAAAGTTTTATGTCAACACAAGATAAAATCGTCTTTGATGGTGGATGTTTTATGTTAACATCCTTGTAACCTCTCTGAAGATGGCCCATGTGAGCCGAAAGCTTAGAACCAAATTAATAAAAAAATTATTCAAATGTTGGAGAATTTTTGTCTTTATTTTCATCTGAGATTAAAGCCAAAATACGATGTTTAGAACGGCTCATGATTAAACATAATAGACATTCATTGTCTCTTATATTTAACAGTTTATGTTTAACTCTTGGGAAAAGCAAGAATTGAAGAATGAATCTTCAATTCAAATTTTCTGTGTTAAACTGAGAGGTATTTTCCGTTTGTTTGTTTTTTTTGTTTTTTTTTTTTTGTTTTTATATATATCTGTGTTTTTGTCCCCCCCCTTTTTTGGAGTTCATGCTTCATTTGGGAGGAAAAAAAAAAAGTTTGAAATTTATATTTATTCTGTTATGCGAAGCTACTTTGGCCAAGTTATCAGCAGCCATTACAGCTCCATGCCACGTGTTGTTCTTTGAATGGGAATTTACCTAGCAGGCCGACTCGCCGTTAACTCTTGGGAAAAGCAAGAATTGAAGAATGAATCTTCAATTCAAATTTTCTGTGTTAAACTGAGAGGTATTTTCCGTTTGTTTGTTTTTTTTTTTTTTTTTTTTTTTTTTTTGTTTTTATATATATCTGTGTTTTTGTCCCCCCCCCCCTTTTTGGAGTTCATTTGGACTTTAACTAAGTTAAAATTAGGTAAACTCCACTTTTGTAAGTTTGTGTTTCTTTTTTTTTTTTTTTTTTTTTTTTTTAATTTAATAGGAGTAGATAGGTCACACTATCGCCCGGTCTATACTCCTCCCACGTCTATTGAACTGGAGTAGAGGCTCGTTCCTTGTTTCCTGTTTAGGATGTGGTTTCCGGTTTTCACTCCTCTCTCTTCAGACCTTGGTACTGGTGCTTCCGTGAGTTTCCTGCGATCTGGCCGGTTGGTGGCAATGGCTCATCACTGTGAGGGTACCGGGTTGGCAGTTTCCTGGTTGCTGCTTCCGACTGGTAGTTAGGAGCCCTAACTCTTGCGTAGCGTCAAGAGCGGCTGCTCTGATCAACAGTTGTATAATATCGGGGTTCTTGTAGTGCCATGTCGCGCATGGATAGGTGTCCCTGCAAGCGCTTTCGGTGGGCAACCCCGAGGCCACACCTTGTTGCAGCCCTAGCCAGTCTCCCTCCCAGCACAGATCGTGGGTAATGACCGCCTGTATCCTCTACCCTAGGTCCCTTTCTATAAACAAAAAACATGACAAGACAAAACAGAAATGACCCTAAACCAGCTAAATCCAAACCACCTAAGCCCATTAACCTCTCCTTCACTAATATCCGAGGCATTCGTACTAACTTTGCTAGTGTAGAAGCGTTCCTGCATGAAAAGTCCCCAGACATCCTCGCGCTCTGCGAAACTAACCTCAACTCAGCTATTCCCTCCTCTGACCTCTTCATCCCTGGTTATCTTCCCCTTTTAAGGAAGGATTCTACTGTCCACATGCATGGGCTGGGTGTTTATGTCAGCGAACACCTCCCCATAACTAGGGTGACTTCACTCGAATCTACTGACCACCAATACATATGTCTCCGCTTGTCTCTCCTCAGTTCGGTTAGCTACCTATTCTTCCTTTACCGTTCTCCCTCCTCTCCTGACTGCTCCCTACTAGATAGCATTGCCGACGACATAGATAAGGCTATTTCCTATCACCCATTTGCCCACATATTTGTATTTGGAGACCTCAATGCCCATCACTCTGAGTGGCTTGAAAACGCTGTTACTGATTCGGCGGGCATTCACGCCGTGAACTTTGCTATTTCCCAATCCCTTACGCAAGTGGTGGACTTCCCCACTCGCTTCCCAAGCACACCCTCGGGTCATTCCTCACTGCTAGATATATGTTTCACCTCTGCGCCCGACGCCTGTCAAGTCTCGCAGCTTTGCCCTCTCGGCAACTCCGACCACGCTGTAGTCTCCCTCAGTATTTCTTTCCAATCTCACTCCCCCCAGGATCCCCCTACTCATAGAACCTCCTACCTCTACCAAAAAGCTGACTGGGATGCCTTTCGCGATTTCCTCTGCGACGTCCCCTGGGGAAAAGTGTTTGACCTATCAGTTGATGACTGTGCCTCTGAGGTCTCGTCATGGGTGAAAGCTGGCATTGATGCCTTCATACCCACCAGGAAGTATTGCTTAAAACCTCATTCCTCTCCGTGGTTCTCTCCGGCCTGCTCAGCCGCCATTGCCCACAGGAACCATTACTTCCATCTATTCCAGAGACAGCCAACTGATCACAATAGGCGCCTGTTCACATCCGCTCGCAGTGAGTGCAAGAGAACCCTAAATGACGCCAAACAGTTGTTTGCGGAGAGAATGCGACAGCACATAGCTGACCGCAAGTTCGGCTCCAAGGACTACTGGAGGATTTGTAAACGGGTGCTCAACAATAGGAAATCCTCAATACCTCCCTTAATCCATGGATTTGACGTTCTCACGTCATCTGCTGAGAAAGCTGAGTGCTTTGCCCGCAGATTCTCATCCAACTCCACACTCGACTCGTCCGGAGTGCACCCACCCGACTTCCCTATTAGAACTGAGGCCAAACTGCATGACGTATATATTACCCCGACAATAGTATCCAGAGTAATTTCAAAACTCGACCCCCATAAGGCGTGTGGAGACGATGGAATCCCGGTGATAGTCCTTAAGAGGTGTGCCCCTGAACTTTCCCCTGTCCTCTCTAAACTGTTTAACTACTGCCTTTCTGCTTCCTGCTTTCCTGCATGCTGGAAATTCTCCTCAGTCGTTCCTGTCTTTAAGAACTGTGGTGAACCCTCGGACCCATCCAACTATCGCCCGATCAGTCTTCTACCAATATTCGGGAAAGTGTTCGAGGCTATAATAAATGCTGAAATAGTTCATCATCTCACCGCCCACAAACTGTTCTCCGACAGGCAATATGGATTCCGATTTGACAGGTCCACAGCCGACCTGCTAACTACTGTAACGGAGTACATGCTACAGGCCCTTGATGAGTCTGACGAGGCTCGCGCGGTTGCTCTGGATATCTCCAAGGCTTTCGACAGGGTTTGGCACCCTGGCCTCCTATGCAAACTACGCGGTTATGGTATTACCGGTCGCCTGCTTGACCTAATCCAATCTTTCTTAAATAACCGCAAAATGAAGGTCGTTCTGAATGGGCGTGCCTCTTCGTCCTACAGCACGAATGCTGGTGTCCCACAAGGCTCTATCCTGGGCCCAACGCTCTTCCTTATTTTCATCAACGACCTCCCAGATGAGATCAGGTCCCAAGTAGGCATCTACGCAGATGACACTACAATATACTCCCGCTCCAGTAAGAAACCTGTCGTGGCGGACAGATATAATCTCGCTGCTGACCTTGAGCGGGATCTACACTCTGTGGTGAACTGGGGCAAGAAGTGGCTTGTCAACTTCAATTCCTCGAAGACCAAGCTGTTGTCTGTCAACCATTACAGGCAACCTCTTCTGCCTCCCATAAGCATGGACCAGATGATTCTCCCGGAGAGTAATACACTACGCCTCCTCGGACTTACCCTGTCCTCAGACCTCAAATGGAAGCACTATATTGAATCCATAGCAAAATCTACTGCTAAGAAGATTGGGTCACTATGTCGATCCAGGATGTTTTTTCCACCTGAATCCATCCTGCATATATACAAGTCAACCATCCGTCCGTGCATGGAGTACTGCTGCCATTTATGGTCAGGTGCCCCTGCCGTTCTCCTCAGTGTTCTTGACAAGCTCCAAAGGAGAGTCTGTAATGTGATAGGTTCTGATCTGGCGACTCGTCTGCAGCCACTTTCCCATCGTCGAAATGTGGCCTCCCTCTGTCTCTTCTATAAATACTTTCATGGCTTCTGCTCGGATGAGCTTAAGTCACTGATGCCTCCTCAACAGGTGTTTACCCGTTCAACCAGACTGGCAACTGGGTCCCACCCATTCACAGTCAGGTTAGCCAAACGCAGACGACAATTCTACTCCAGCAGCTTCCTCTCTCGCACTTCCCGCCTGTGGAACTCACTCCCGTATTCTTGCTTTCCTGACGGCTACGACCTCCAGAAATTTAAAAGCAAAGTTAATACTCACCTACTAACCACTGGCCTCTAGCTCTCTCCCCTCCCCTGTATAACCTTCCCTTTCTCTCCGCCCATGTACCTGTCATTGCACCTGCTTTCTCAGTTTTCTATTGTTCCTTTCTAACTAGCTTGTACTCCTCACTCTTTTCTAATTAATCTTTCTACATTTATGTAACCCCCTGCACATCAGTGGCGTTTCTGCCTTGCTCGGGGTGAAATGATTAAAAAAAAAAAAAAGAAAAAAAAAAATATATATATATATATATATATATATATATATATATATATATATACGCTCTCACACCCTGATTGAGCACTCTGGAAGAATAGTAGACTTTGAAAAAAAAGTAGCTACTCTAGCATCGTTCATTCAGTAATCAATTAGCTCACTCTGGCCACTGGCGTATGATACATCATACGCTAGAAGTCTGCCTTTTTCTACCGAGCGCTCACAGCTCAGAGGTAGAATCGCCGACTGACACCAATTCGGTTGGGTTTCAATCCTGGGTTAAAAGCAATCGGGTGTCTAACCATACTGAAGTGTTGTGATACAGCGAAACAGATCTGTCTGCAGATGACTATATATATATATATATATATATATTGTAATAGTTGTTACAATGGTTTATAAAAGCACAGTATCACTACACAAACATTCTCATGTTTCAAAGCACAAGTTGATTAGTGGAAATGAAAATAAATTTTGGAAACGCTTCATTCTTGGGAATGTGATATGTAAGTGATGTGTGGGCTGGGAATTTAGTATGTCTAAACCGGTCTGTCGGCAGTTTGTAACCATAGAAATACAGCTTTGGGTTAGGACTTTTTAGTGTTGTATGGGTTTATTTTATTTTATTAATATAGTATTCGTTTATTTATTTTGTGGATTAAACATGGATATTAATTAACTTTTGGAGATGCTTATTTTATCTGAATGAGTGGGGCCACGTAATACCTCAAATAAGTAAATGATTTTAACTGTAAGTTGATTTTTATATTA